>JAQIWH010001640.1:0-30004 GCA_034695005.1 Cryptops parisi
GATATCACTGGGAAATAGTCAGGAATTGTCAGGAAATGTCAGGGATATACACTTCAAAATTTGAGTGGGAACCCTGAATTGTTTCGTTTAATGAAAATTGTTATGCCGAATGTAGTCTACAGGAAGTTCTTGATTCATGCGAGTTTCTCATGTGCGATTTCACATTAATGTGCAATGGAGGAAAATAATCCCAGATGGCTCGTTATAGGCGAAAAACGTTTGCCAATTTTGTGCAATGGGCGTTTTCTACACCTCCCTTCTTTCATGCAATTTCGATAAATGGGACTCGATTTAGTTGAGGTTTTTTTTTTTTTGAAGATTTCATCCTTGTATAAATCGAGAAAGTCCTGTGTCTACCATTCACCTGTTTGTCCAGCTTGATAAATTGCTTTATCCGTTTGTATAAAAGTAGATTGTGTTTTGGGATTCACGTTTAAAACGGCTTCTTCAACAAATTTCAAACCGTCCAGTCCTTCTATTCGTAGGTTAATAGTGCCGCCAGATGGTTCACCGATCTTTCAAACATTATTTAGTACAGTTACACCAAATTTACAGTGGCACATAGCTCGATATGTTTATTTTACATATGATACTAATAGGTTTTTTTTTTGTTTTTATTGTGTACTTACAGAAAAATCAAAGAGTTCTACTTGACCAGATGACACTGTTTTCAATAGGCTCATTTCGTTGTTTTCATCCGCAATCATCGTTCCCTTGAGAGTCACTTTGACTTGTACTGGAACTTCGGATTGATGAAGTGCAAACGATACCGAGTAATTGGATTGTGGTCGAACAGAATAGGATGCGACAATCGTGTATTGTCTGATATAATACCAACACAGTGAGTGAGAAATTTTGTCGGCATTTGAAGAGCTTATTTCCAAAGCGTCTTAATCCATCAAAAAACCATAGATTTTAGAGACCATAGACTTTACATATAAATGTGGTTTTTGAGAGTGGTTTTCAGTACGACATAATAAGTTTTGAGTCTTGAAAATAACTCATTTCGAATCAGCGATACACAAATAGTTGTCAGGACCACTTAATCTCAAAAAAATGATTAAAAATGGAGATAAGACGTTTTGGAAACGAGCTCTTCATTTGTTTATAACTTGAAATTAGTTTCATCAGAAAGCGTTTAGATTTCGAATAATAAAATGCTAACGCTAAATACGCTACTACTTACGATGATGACTTCAAATGTACATTTTCAAAATATAAAGTTTCAACGAGGACAAACCACAAGATCCAGTTGAACCTCATCTTGAAACTCAAAACTACAATTTTAAACAGTGGAAATTTAATCCGTAGCACTTTTGTTTGTATATTTTTTTTTAATGGCCATCGGTTTATGACTAGTTTAACACTTGTGCAAATGTCCTTTGAAAAACGTGTGGTATGCATTTGCAACATTTGAAACTGAATCGGTGAAGTACTGCGCAGTTTGCGAATACAGGTGACCCTCGTAAGTAAGGTTCCATAAAATGGCATGCTATACAATTCGTGTTATACCATGACATATTATACAGCACTAAAGTTTACTTTAGTGCACTAAATTATACTTTAGTATAATATATCATGAGTGATATGTCTTTAGTATAATATGTCATGGTTATACAAAACTTAGATTATTCGCCTACATGCTAAAAGTGGAGTTAAGTTTCATAAACCATTTTCTTAAAATAAAATTCTAACCTGATAAAAAATGAAAGAATTCCTGTCAACTGTATGTTTAAGAAGGAAGACGAACAGGTTTTGCAAAAAAATCTGTTAACTATAGTTAACATGCACACAAGTTACAGGTCAATTTAAAAATGCAATTATGCCGTTATTCCAAAAATGGTGCAAATTTATAAATGCATTTATGCCGTATTTCCAAAGTTCAGTACCTTTTCCATTGTTTTGGAAGGGAAGCAAACAAGTGAAACAATCAGGAAGTGAAGTGACAAAAAGAAAGAAATCACAAAATATTTCAGATTTACAATACAGTAGTGTGGTTCCATACTCTTGCTCCAAAAAAGTCTGAAAGTGCAAATTATATACTCAATTATTCACATGAAAAATAACTAACTTATATAACACTAGTGAATAGTTCGTCAAGAATGACGGGAAAGTTATTTATTCATCTAACTCGTGCGCAATATTCGTTACAGTTAGTGTTTATTTCGGAATTTTCACACACGGTGGCGCTGGTGAGGAAGCACGCGCTTGTAAAGTCCAATACTGGAAGCTTCCAGAACTTTCTTTCTACCCAGGTGCCAGGTGCAGAAAGAAAGAATCACGTGATGTTCCTATAACTGGTAGTAGTAGTAGGAAGGTTTTCTATTTTATTAATAGGATTCTTTCAATGCACAAAAAATGCATTCAATTATCATCACAATACTGTTAACATTCGTCGAGTCTATCGAGTTTGATTAGTGCAGGCATGATCCTCGTTATAGGAAAACTCATTGTAGGAACACCATTTTACCCTGTAAAGTATCTAATTTGTGCAAAACTTCCAGTTCCTGTTTTAAGTTATTGTACATCAGGAGTGCCCAACCCATGGTCCGCAGGCCATTTGTGGCCCTCCGAGCCCTCAATTGTGGCCCGCGAACGCTCGATAAAAATATTTTCATGTCAAAAAATTTACAAAATCACTTTATACTGCAATTCGTGAAACGACATCGCAATTGATTTGAGTTGTTTCTACTCAACAAATTTTTCCTAAGATGTTTGCTGCTGAATTCAAGTCTAAAAGTAGTACTGTCACTGTATATGAAAATTGTCTAGGACTCTACTATTGTATGGCCTAGTCCTAGTGTACAAAATTTTCAAAGTGGCCCGTGATTTCCAAAAGGTTGAGCACGCCTGGTGTACATAACGGACATGGATAACTCGTACAATTTACAGAGTTCACTCACTTCAACCTCAGTTGGGTATTTCTCCTTGAATTTCAAGAGGTTTCCTTTCCTTAAAATCATAGTTTATTATTATTGTTCTTTAATTATTTTATTTTTTAAATGTGAAAGACTGTTGTGCACAAATAAAGTTGACAGGAAACAAGTTATTTATAAAAAAGAAATATGAATATAATAACAATATTGCGTTAAAAGACAGAAAAATAACAAAATATGAGTTTGGTGCAATAGTGTAGTATGAAGTTACAAGAAATATTTATCAAGCTTTTATTAAAGAAAATACCAACAAAAAAATATATCACGTAGATATGTACAGCTTATCACGCAGATATGAGCTTAACAACATAGGATACTCATTAATTTATGCGTATAACAAATGAAAATCTTTACAAGCAAAAAATCATGCATATAATTCCTGAACATTGATATAAAAGTCTCGATGATAACGTTATGATTCGTATAGTAACAAAGAATAAATTATAACGCATTAGGAATGGCAACTGAAGTTTCAGATGTTTCTTCTTTTGGTATTTCATCCTCCAATGTAGCAAACAGATCTAATGACATCTGACGATTCTATATGAAGCACACAATGCATAGATAATTTTCTTTCTACCATTCTAAAAATGTCAAAACATTTACTTACCAAAGATATTTCCGTATTGGCATCCGAAAAGTTATCTTTACTCAGCCCAATTTCATTCAATACTTCCAGCTTACACTTGATCAACGACCTTCGAAAAAATCAATCGCATAACTTCAGTCACCCTGAAAACGTATCAACAATTTTGTGGACATTTTTATACTAACCATAAATGATCATCGGCCGTCGATTTGGCAACTAGATATTTGATGAGGACTGAATCTTCTTGACCAATGCGATGCACTCGATCTTCCGCTTGAGTTAAGATCTATTCACATTGGTAAAGAAATTATTATTCACCAAATTTAAACAAAACAAAGGTGAAATAAAATTTGAGACTCACTCCTGGATTCCAAAATAATTCCGCAAACACAACTAGCTGAGCAGCAGTTAGTGTGATACCCGTACATGTTGCGGTTATCGATAGGACCGCCACTCGAACGTCGTCGTTGTATTGAAACTTATCACAGTTAACTTTACGCAGCTCAGGGTTGGTGCTACCATCGATGCGAATATAACGACATTTCTGTGTAAAATACGAAACAAAAATTAGTCCAAAAAAACAAGCAAGCACGTTTATAAATTTACAGTGTTCCAAGCTTGCCTTTTTCTCCAGTGCAAAACATACACCGTCTAATACAACTTGATGATGAGCAAAGCATAAAAACTTGCGATCGCCTTCGACCAGCTCGGAAATATAATCACTGTAAAAAATATATGCAAAATTTAAATTATATTAAAGGAAAACAAAATACATTTACAAGCAACTCTCGTCGGTTTAAGAACGAGTTTCATTCCAAAAGGACTCGTGTTACATGTTTTCTTCATTATGTGTATCTTGCATTCCTCAGCCGTTAATAGGTGTAGTGAATGTTAGCCATTTTAAAGCTTTACAAAAACCATGTACTAAACCTCAATAACCACTGGCTAAGAAGCATCACATCTATTAATTCAACAGACATTGGTTGAACAACATCACATGATGCTCAACCAGGTCATCCCCGTTATTTTTGACGGGTTTTACTTCTAATATTCTATAAATCCTGTAAAAAGCAGTTTATCCACTTACCAAACTGCACGTAATTTAGCAGTTCCAGTTTCTGCAAAATACATCAACATCGTGCTGCGTTTCTCCATTCCCACCGTGTTGCTTTTCTGCAAATCGGTCGCCAAAGACTTCATTTTCGACGTCTTGTTGATGGCGCTCGGGTCCAGAATCACAACTTCCCGCTGCTTTGACGGCAGCTCCTTAATGACTTCCGACTTGAGACGGCGAATCATGAATTTGGATTCCAAAATAATGAACAGCTCTCCCATGTTGGACGCTCCGCTGAAGTCCCAACCCCAGGGTGTCTGTGAAACGAAACATGAATATAATTTCATATTCTACAGGTTTGTCACTTGAAAATTCATAGAAAATGATTGTACTTCTTTTCCGCTGCAGTAGCGTAAACCAAACTGGTGAGCTGAAGGGAACATTTGACTATTGATAATGTTGAGTTGCGGGAATAGTTCAATGGGCCGTGATAAAGCTGGAGTCCCTGAGAGCAGAATTTTTCGCCTTGAGGCCTATGCCAGACAACGTAAAATGCGGTTTCACTGATTTCATACCATACTGATTTCATATGCAAATTATTTGTATCAATGTACGATTAGACTGTTTTGGTTAGACTAAAAAAAATAAGAAACACATGACATCGTTCATGTCTTCAATATCTACCTTTAATAATGTACTACAAGCAATAGTTCGTGCCGTTTTCAGGTTTTTTAGAAAATGTGATTCATCCTATAAAAAAATCAAACCAAAGAATGAGCTGAGAGATGTACGTTTTAAGATAACCATGGGTAAAAAAAATTGTGCACTTACAATGATGATCACTTTGAACTCTTTCCGTTTCAATTCGTTCAACATTTTAGATACGAGATCAAAGCTTATTATGTAAACAACAGCTTTAGGGAGGGGATCTTTACTCGTATTGATCATTGCTATATTGTCGACTTTGATGCTAGGCATCCACTTTGTGAACGACTACAAAAAATAAATTCAGCATTATGACACCTGTGACTGATCAGAAAAACAATATAATTATTCCATATAAAAAAACCCATACTTCCAACCAAGCGTATCGTACGCTCGACGGCGTTACCACAAGCAGGGGCCATTCATTCCTATAATAACTAGCAAGCCCCATGGCTTGAATGGTTTTTCCTAAACCCATATCGTCTGCTATCAAAACGCATCCATGGTGTTGAATCCCAAAGCTTGATGAACAGGAAACAAATAAATATTCAGGAAATCCTAACAATTTCTAATCACATAGTGATAGAACTGCTAAACAACAGTCAAAACATTGGAAATCATACTGGGCACATAACCTGTTGGCTTGGAGGTAGAATAGCAACAAAAGCAAAACTTAAACACAACCATGCCATAGCCCATTGCATACACTGGCAAGAAGAGTAAACTACCACAGAGCGACAAAACTTAAACAGTCAAAACACTGGGAATCGTGCTGGGCCCATAACCTGTTGGCTTGGACCAACAGGTTATGGACCAACCAATTAACCTGTGGGCAGAATAGTGACAAAGTAAAAAACACAACAATCCCATGCACCAGTTGATTATTAAACGTTAACAGTCTGTATTAAAGCATTAGCACTTTGAGATTAAATTATCGAAACACGCTAGTTCACCAAAGATTATAGGTTATGTCACTTACCGTACGCCTTCTTTTTGAAATTCCATCAACGAATTCAGCAAAGAAGATTCCAACATCGACAGATCAATTTCTGGCTCTTTTTGCTCCAGATTTAATTTCTGGAATATGTTCTGCACAGACTTGGGAATCGGAGTCACTACCACATCGGGTCGCAAAGGAGCAATTGCTTGAACTGAGAAATTGATGAAATATACATCTCATGGTTGTAAATCATTAATTTGTTTTTCCCCCAAAAGTAATAAAGACCCACTTACTTAATTTATCATGATCGCTTAACAAAAAGTTCCACCTTTTGTTTTTACTATCTGGAAAAATTTGAACAAATTGCTGACATTTGGTTTCAAATACACATGCGATAGAATTCCAAATATGTCATTAAATCTACAATCAGATAATGTGATTATTTACCGTATATTCGACTAGGAATGGTTTTGAAGACATCGATCAGCTGTTTGTGATAGCTAATGTCGACCGTAAACTGTTGTCTTGAAATTAATACGCACTCTCCTTTTAGCGACGATTTGGGAGTTGCAAAAGAATTTTTTGGGGAGAAATTAACTTGCCCAGGTTTCATAATTTTGGAAAAAGGTTCAGAACTATTCACTCCATCTGCGTTCACCCTCTTTAAGACAGGACAGCTAGCCTTTTCATAAAACGAATGTTCCTTTTGCTTCACCACGCTGTTTGTATTAGACGACGACGACACAGAAGCTGAAAAACCGGATACCACTGGCGTAGGTTTCTGGACATTTTGCTGCGACTGTTTTGCCGCTCGCCTTTGCAATGCAAGTTGACGATTGGCCTCTATTTTTTTCAGCTGCTCTTCAGTTAATGCTGACATGATGCTGAAAATAAGTCGTTTGTTTAATTAGTCTAGTGGTTAAAGTTTGTTATATACGAGTATGTGGTAAACGTGCACTTTACGTCCTCAAATGGCGGCACCGAAAGCTCAGTAGATGAGTTTAAAGGCCGGGCAAGGTTAGAGTAAAACAAAATCAAACACATTTGTAATTAATTATACCTAACCTAGCCTCTATACCATTACATATTTTTAGTATAAACTAACCTGATTTGATCTTTATGTGCATAGTGTTGGTGCTACCATTTGAGAACGTAAAGTGCATGTTTACCTATTTTTATTTTTAATATATAGTTTTCTTTTTAAATTAACTAAAGTTAAAGTACAGTTGCAAATACTAACCAGGCACTTGAGTGGTGGTTACATAGAATTACCAACTTTGACGTTTTTCCATATTGTTTGTCGTTCAAAACACACCTAAATATAAAGAAACGTGAAAACGCAACCTGTCCAATCCTTGTTTTCAAAAGTTAAGGGTATATATTACAAAATTTCTCAAAAAATATAAACAAACTGAATTTGACGTCTCAAAAAATGTAAACAAACTTTATTTTATGGAGAGAGAGAGAAAAAGAAACAAACTATCCGCCATCATGTAAACAGTCACGTGACACAAATTGATCGATCGCTTCGTAAAGAAAAATTAAATAATAATTACCACATATAATATTCGCACGTAATGATAATAATAATAAAAATATGTATGAGGTGAAAAATGAACAGCAATGCCCAAAAATAAAATAAAGATTTGTCAGTGGCGTCATCTGTGTCTTTCACCCGCAAATATGCATATAGAGATTTATTAAACATGGCTGCTCTTGCTTTGCTTGACAAGAGTAAAAGGGAAACTGCCTTTCATTTACAGAATGAAATTAACAGTTTAAATGGTTTCAATCAGCTCGAGGAAGTGCTCGATATCATTCTCAACCCGGAGGATCCGATAAGCGATTCGGAAGCTATCGATTGGTGTCGATGGCTCATTGCTGGAGGACAAACTCCCGACGAGTACATCACAACAGGTTGGCTTAGGTGTATTATTAACATTTCAGTCGGCACAGAAATGTTAAAAAAATATAATTAATTCACCAAAAAAAAAAATAGTATATATATATATTTTAAATGTCAACGATACTAAAAATTGAAAAGCTTTCACAGTTAAAGAAGGATGATGTACCGAAGAAAATGGGCATCAAGCACTTGTCACCTGGTTGTGTGGTATTAATTGTATATTTGGCATCTGTAGCTTATGTGATTGAGATTCAACGTCGATGCAATCATCAAACCCTACGATTCATAGGTGGTTTAAGAATGCACGTGGATGCTGATGACCGTAACCAGATGGTGGTTAACCTCTTGACGACGGACACTACTACTACTATCGAAATGCGTGCTGCTGCATTCGTAACCTACATGGAACTAATATTTCTCCAATTGCTTTATTTCTAGAGGTATCGCAGAGTTTGCTGAGATGAGCAAAAGGATGTGGTTGGCACCTGTTACTATAAAGTATCAATTTTTTTTTAAAGTATATTTGCTTGCTGCGAGTTAATCTACCATCTGGTCATCGAATGGTTATTCGCTAAGATTTAAACGTCGATGCGGTCTGATCATTTGATCATAGCTGATTCAAAAAGTCACGAAGAAGCTGATGACCAGCTGGCGGTGAACCACTTCACCGAAAACTATTACCAAATGCGTAATGCGGTTTTCAAACACCGTTGGTTTTAATAACCTACTTTTTTAAGACTAATAGTTGAATTTGTATTTCTATCGCCAAGTTTTATCGATCAGCGAGATGAGTAACAGGACATGGTTTGGGGGCAAAATGATATTTGTTTAATGTACGTTCTCTACGTCATAATCTAGCGATCTGGTTTAAAATGCATGATGATTGTTAGCTATCTCAAGCATTACAGCGAAACTATGCCATAATTTTGTATTATTTACAAAACTATGGCATTCATCAATCATCACTGATGAATGCAAAGAAAAATCACTTCTTTCTTTAATGTATAGCTATCTTATCAAATTTTTATCTTGTATGCAAAATGATATTTGAAATGATGTCATTTGCAGCAGAATAGTTGTTATTCAAATATGTTGTTTGTTTTTTTGATAGTGAAAAAATACGATAATGCTACGGCATGTGGCTTGGTATGGACTGCAAATTTCATCGCCTATCGTTGCCGAACTTGTGGCATCTCGCCCTGTATGTCACTTTGTTCGGAATGCTTCCAGCATGGAAATCACGAAGGTCACGACTTCAACATGTTCCGAAGTCAAGCTGGAGGTGCTTGCGATTGCGGAGACTCTAGCGTCATGAAAGAATCTGGGTAAATTCTAGAAATGAAGAATCGCTCGTCGACACGAAACGAGTAGCATGCTAAGTCATTTGTTTGTTTTTGTTTTTTTCTAGATTTTGCAACAAACATGCATTACAGTGTCAGATTGATAAACTGACACCGCCACCTCCAGAACTCCTCGCATTAGCCAACCGGATGATGCCGAGGTTCTTCCTTCGTCTCGTTCATCATCTGAGAGACAAAAGCATCGCATTGCTGAAACTACCCTTGCCAGGTTGGTCTCGTGTTTTTAACGCCCGTTTCAATTAACGTAGTTAAACGTTGAACGGTTTCATGTTTTAGAACAAAAAGTGAAGCATCACATAATTCTGGAAGAAGCTGATGAGTACATTCAAATGTTACATCAGCTCAGCGAGTTGGGAGCAGCTATGAGACGTGTCATGACCGATGCGCTCATCAATCCAAATATATACGCTACTTTAACCGAAGGTATTGTTTTGTAAAAATTCCATACATATGAAAATGACGTCATTGAACGAGGTTCACTTTTATAATAGTGAAATTTTGGTCATCAATCCGATGCAGGGTTTTTGTTACGCGACTACTAATCTTTTATTCGTGTGTATTAATGAAATTTTATAGCGGCTCAAGATGATTCTGCAAAATCGAAATACGCTCGCCTTAGCAACTCACGATACTTAGAAGTGTTCCATTCGCTTCCTTTTCCAAACCTGAGAGGCTTATACGGCAGTAAGTGTATATATTCGCTTTTATTGATTGAACATCATACGCATTTTTCATATTTACGTTATTTTCCAAAGAAAAAGATTGCCCCGATATTCCCTCCGAACTTCATCACGCGAGCTTTCTTGAAGAACTCGTCTTCTGGACAGTGAAATTCGAATTTCCGCAAAAATTAGTGTGCTTATTGTTGAACATGATGCCTGATAGCAACTACAAAGTAAAAACGTTACAATTGGTGTCTATTTGTACGAATGTCACGTAGGATGGAGTGACATTGGTTTTTGTGTCCTTAGGAAGCGTTCACTAAGACGTTTGTTCAGCATTACGCTTGCATATCCCTGATGCTTACTAACTCGACTGACACGGATACGTTGTCCAATCGCGTCGTGCACGTCAGCGTGCAACTCTTCAGCAACGAACAGCTGACGTTAAAGATGGCCAACGAATTGCATTTGTTGTACATCATGGTTGGAAGCCTGAAGATGATGATGAGCCAGATATTGATTCAGAGTACTTTACACGGTCAGTGATGAACGCTGTTTTTATTTGTGTGAACGCCACTTTGTTTTTTTTCGCCAAGTAACTGATTGCAGACTATAAGTCGATGTTGTTTTCATCGTTCAGATGCCGAATTGAATTTCAACTACGTCGTCGACTGCAGTAAAAAATTGATGAAAGATCATTGCTATTGGCCGCTTGTCAGTGATCTCAACAACGTTCTGTCGCATCGTCCTGTAGCGTTAAAGTTCATGGGCGATAGCTCGTTGTTGGAAAACTGGTTCACTTTTTTGTCCTTGTTTCAAGGTGAGGCGATTTTGGGGCATTCCGAAGAAAACAATGGCTTTTGAGCATTCTGGTGAACAAAGACTTTGGGTTTCAGGGATGAACGTCAACAAGCGGGAATTGATGCAGCACGTCGAGTTTGAACCAAACACTTACTACGCGGCATTTTCAGCGGAACTAGAAGCATCGGCAGCTCCCATGTGGGCCATGACATCACACTTGAAAGATGCTGTAAGTGGATAGCTACCTTTGAAAAATAGACCTTGCAAGAACATCCTGTAGTGTTAATGTCCATCGAGATGTTTAATTCATAGATCACTGAGAATCTATCTAAATTCGTGGCAGTGGTATCGTATAAGAATATAATTTTTGAATTGCACCCATAGAGCACCTTGGAGCTAACAAAGAGTGTTATCAGCTGTTGCCTCGTGTTCCTTGAGGACTGGTTTGATGCGATCGGCCTGTCGGATCCTGAACAAGTAAGCTATCGATTTCCGTGTGGTTTGTACGAGGTTTCTGATCAATTTTTCAGCACCTATCCATGCCCAGTTTCTGGGTCTAGTTTTTTTTAAAGATGCAAAAATAATATGTTTCATTATTTCAGGATGACAGTTTTCAAGTGTCCTTTCATCTACCACTGCATCGGTACTTTGCCGTGTTTCTGTGCCAGGCTATGAGGAATCAGGGGGCAGATGTCGATTCGCTGCTCCCTAAAACCTCCATCTTGCAACTTATTATGATGCACCCACTGAGAGCTCAGGTACATTTTGTTTTAATGTTATTTAATTTTCAATTGTGTTATTGTTACAGTTATCGAGTGAACGTCTATTGTATTGTAGGTTGCCTTTTATGAAATCTTGTGTGGTCTGTGGGTGCGGAATGGTCTGCAGATCAAAGGCCAGGCAATGACTTACATTCAGTGCCATTTCTGCAATTCCATGGTGGATGCTGATCTTTATCTGTTGCAAGTTTGCGCATCTAAACTCGACCCTGACTGGTTTCTCATGACAACTTTAGAAAAGTGAGAATTGCGTTTTTGTTGTTGTTATTATTTCTTACAATGTTTAAATGTATATTACATGAAAAGTTTTATCTAAGAACACCCAATAACCTGCAAGTAGCAATGATTCAGTTATATATACTTTACGGGGAATTTATAAATATTGTGATCGTTCCATATTCGGTTTCTCACGTCGTTCGTGTTTGGCTGTTGTAGATTTCATGTTGCGGAATGGTTATCGCTATCCACCAATCGCACAAATTCCTTTCTGGACTTGGAGCAAGAAATGCCAATGCTTGAGAGCTGCTTAACATTTTTAGCTACTTTGCTGTCGGTGCGAACCAACACAGGTACGCGTTTTTTTGTTGTATACAACAATTATTATTTTCAGTTGATTACATGTGTTATTTTATGTGGTTCAATAGGTTTGACGGAGGAAGAATTAACAAAGATTGAAATGGTGGCATTATTGTGCATGGGAGATAAAACGCACAGTCAGCTCATGGATTTGATGCCGGAGAAATGTGGTACAGCACCGCAGAGCAAAAACTTTGAGCAAATTCTCAGTCGAGTACGTTGGTTCATTTGCTTTAGCATTATAATTATTATTATTATTATTATTATTATTATTATTATTATTATTATACCAATAATTATTTATTTATTTATTTTTAAAAAAAGGTTGCAAATTACAAGGCTCCAAATTTCGAAGCTGGAGGTCACATGCTACAGGGGATGTACGTTCCTAAAGGTTAGAACATCACTTACTAAAACGTTTTAGTTATTATTGCTGGTATATGGAGATTGTTTATGAACATAATGTTTTATTATTTTTTCATTATTTTAGATGAAATATGGGAGAAAGAATACGATCCACTGTACGTTCTCTTGCGCGCAGTTCATCGGCGCGACTACCAAGCTTCATTAGATCGATTTGCTCATTAGTGAGTGTCATCTTCTTCTTGTTTTTTGTTTTTTTTAACAGTATTGTATGTCGTTAAGATCATGAATTTCACGATGAAATGTTTTCTTTCTAGCGCCAAACAAACTGGGAAGCTAAAACCAGGTTCCAATCCATGGCCTCCGTACCGCATTCCCACCAGCTTGGTTAAACCTTACGCCAACGTGTTTCGACTTCTACATTGCAAAACAATGCATGCGTTAATTTTCATAGTTTTGTACAAGGTAAGGAAAAAAAAGTATAATTATTTTTTAAAAAATACAGGTTATTTTTTTTTTAATGTGTATTTTTTGTCTTTTCAATGAATTATAGGCTGTACATGATCAGAATGTATCGGAGACTGCCCTTTCGCTAGGTTTGTATTTATTGGAAATGGCTGTGCGTTTTCCACCGAGCGAGCATCCCACTGGCAAGGTGATTATTCCCTCATTTTATTTTTGAAGAGATAAAAGAGTTTTTGGTGTTTTTAATGTCAAGTCTTCATGACGCATGTAATTTTTTGGTGTGGCAAGTGAAGCAAACTGTTTTGACAACTGTGACATGTCAAAAGCATCTTGATGGACTGGTTGGCAAAAAAGCTGACATGTGTCAAAAAATTTTTGTTTGCTTAATTTATTTATTTATTTTAATGCGATTCTAGGGACCAATAAATTATATCAAACAAAAACCAAAAATTAAAATGGGAAAAAAATATTTATTTCAGAATCAAAGTACAGCTTCTATGTCTAATCTTAGTTGTAATGAAGGAATCTAAGACCCAACAGATAAGTTTTTTTAAATTGCTCCAGTTACCACACCAAAAATTGTAGGTGTCTGGAGACTTTTAGTCTTGGATTGATATTTGGTATTTTTAATGTTAAGTCTTGAATGATGTTTCATACTCTGATTAATAGTTTTATTTATTTATTTATTTATTTATTTATTTTTGTCATATATAATAATTTGCAGACCACCACGCAGCTACTCGACGAAGTACCTGATATGGAATTCACTGAATGGTTCAACGGAAGCTGGATTCTCACCAATGTACAACACACCATTTCCAAGGTGAAATGTGATCCAGTCTGTGTCATGTCGATGACGATATTTCTTTCGTTCAAATACTAAAATTGATTCCTCCAAAAATGAAAAGGTGGTCACATCGCACGAAGCTGAGCCAACAGTGCACGAAGAATCCGACGACAGCTGTATGGAACTGGACATCGACATGCAGGAATTTGTGGAAGGCTCAAATTACGAGAATCCTGGTCCTCAAGGTGATGGTGAGTGTTTGAAATGAAACGGGGGGGGGGGGAATTTTTCAATAAGTAAAGAACAAATAAGGTGAAAATTTTGAAAAACACGTTTCTATTTTTTAGTTGGCATGTTGGAATCTTCCATGCAATACGCGGCTCTTCCAACTGTGAACGTTCCATTAGCACTACCAGCCGCGCAGTCCTCCCAAGCTCTTGTTCCTATGAACGGTGTTTTGATTGAAAATTTTTTTGATTAATCTTATCGTGATTTAATTTCATTTTCCTTTTTTTCAATTGTTAAAACAGCATCGTTTGTTAAAACAGGGTCGGATAGACAAGTCGCTCAATCCAGCGTTGGAACAACCATGAACATGGCATTGCCGTCATCGTCCTCGTCGTCTAGTCAATCGTTGGTGATGCCCGTCAGAAGAGCGAGGTTCAGAATGTTGCGTCTCATGCCAGCACTGCCCAATGCCCAGGCTGCATCGCAGGTGAGAAGAAAATGTCATCGAAAAGATTTATTTTTCAAATATTGTATACCCGCGTCGGAACATGTGCTAACACAACACTAACCGGTTAGTTTTGAGTTTGTTGATTAATCAGTTGCATCTTGTTGCGATTGCTCGTGTTTCAGGACTCCCAGAGCAACGGTCCCAACATGGCTGTTCTTCCTAGTGCTGTTGCAACCCTCACACCCCCACCTCGACTTAAAATGCATGAGACCAAACGTGTGTCCATGTTGCAGGTTGGCCAATTGTTTGTTTGTTTCTTATTATTTTTATTTTCTACTGTTACGTTTATTCGGCACCAATAACACGCTGTAAACGATGTCATTTATACTTGCTGTTCGCTTGAGTGATGGAAGGGTAATTTAAAAAGCATTGCATTAATAACGACAGTACTACGGGTTCTGTTTGTGTTTTTTCTCAAAAGATATATTTTTTGGAGGGATTTTTTAGTATATCTCGTTGAATGTGTTATTAATGCGCATTTTGTTGTTTTTTTTCACCGTAGGCTGCGGAACCGCTTCCTCAGCTATGTGGACGTTCACCTCCGAAAGCTCTCCCGAGCACTAGCAGGAATGTGGTTGAAGTGTACGAAAGCATTTTATCTTTGCTCATGAAACTACATTCAAAGTTGTCCGGAAAGCCCGACTCTTGTACGTCGACAATGCTGGACGATTCTCGCGTCGGTGATGGCCCTCATTTCATTGGTCAGATACTTAATAGGTTGGTTTCACGTTTATTCATCTTGTTCTTTTTTTAATATATATGTTCCAGCCCAATTTGTACAAAAACTATAATGAGTTGTTTTGTTTCTTTTTAGAATCTCAATGCTGAGTCTCAGGGCTGCAAGAGCAATCCAAGAAATACGAAAGAACCTGTGGCCCGAACAGAACATGCAAAGCAATCATGAGGGTTCATCAGAAAACAAAGAAAATGTCGACAAGGATGAACGGTGAAGGATTGTCTTACAAATTACAGTGGACCCATGGACATGGAATGGATTCAGTTCTTGAATTGTTCGGATTTCGAGTTAAATTTTCCCATAAGAAATTTTCCTCCTACTTCTAATACAAGTTAGTAGGAGGAATGTCTATTGAAAGTCTAATGAAAAGACCCTTTTCTTTATTGTAATGGTTTATTAACGTTTACAACCACTTCAGCTTTCTTTGGAGAGAAATCTGTCTTGGGTCATTGTTTTTGGTCTTATTTTTTAAACAGACCACCTGATTCTTTGTTCGGATTTTGAACTCTAGATTTTTCTCAAATTTTTGTTCGGATCTCGAGTTGTTCGTAAGTCTAACCGTTCGGATCTCGAGGGCCCACTGCATGGTGTTTAACCTTGGATTTAT
Organism: Cryptops parisi; assembly: GCA_034695005.1. Taxonomy (NCBI): domain Eukaryota; kingdom Metazoa; phylum Arthropoda; class Chilopoda; order Scolopendromorpha; family Cryptopidae; genus Cryptops; species Cryptops parisi. Next base: position 16,004 of record JAQIWH010001640.1, read on the forward strand.
TTGTTTATTAATTTTTTTATGTTTTATTTTTTTCTAGGCGACGACGTGCGCGAGAACGTCAGCAAAAGTTGATGGCCGAGTTTGCTTCTAAGCAGAAAGCATTTATGGAAAAAACGCTGGGATCTGGTAAATGTAGTTGAGGCATGTTAATTTTCAAGGCTTGTAGCGAACGTGACAATTTGGGTCCAGCATGGTGTTCTATTAGCCAGTCCCTAATGACCATTGGAATGCGCTGGTCTTGGTGTGATGTCAATGCGATGGTCGACCTTGTCTAATTGGCTTTCATCGCAGGACCTGTTGACCCGTTTGCTACCGGCTAAAGATGTAGAGCATGACTATTTTAACTTTTGCATTTATTTTTTCAAATAAAGAAAAGTCCATGGATGAAGACGCCAATTGCTCAACACATTCGGAAGATTCCTTGTTAACCATGTACAAAGAATACGACTGCGTTATTTGTGGTCAGACAACACCTTCGACCGAAGATCGTCCTGTTGGATTGGTTTGCCTTTTGCAGGCATCCAGTGGTAAATTCTTGTCTTCATTTCTTCATATACAGACAATTCTCGGCTTACAAACGAGTGTCAGTGCGTCATTTAAAATTGTAAAAGTCATTGAATTTTTGTAATTTAGTATTGGGACATGCTCACACCAACTGTGACCATTTAATTCTACCATGTACGGAAAGCGAATCGCAACATCTCAAAAAATCGCCCAGTAGAGCGTCCGAACTAGATAGACGAATAACGGAATTTAACAAACATTTCGATGCGGTAAGTTTTGTTTCGTTCACGAGATTGGCAACTAAAATAAAACCACTTTCGAAAACGAACGTTGTTGATTATTTTTATTAGCCATCGTTGTTGATGTCTGTGAACATTGGACTGGAAGGCGGTATTCATGTACAAACTTGTGGCCATCATTTGCATCTCGATTGCCATAAATCTTACATTCAGTCACTTAAGGTACGGGAAAGGTTCACTTAATGGCGTACTTTTTTGCTTGATCGATCAGAATATAAAATGATTATTTTAATGATTCGTAGAGTCAACAAAGTCAACGTCAGCAGAATCTAGCTATCGAACGTGGAGAGTACTCTTGTCCGCTGTGTCGTCAGCTGGCCAATTCAGTTCTTCCAGTGTCGCCCGACGTTGGAGAAATTACGGCTCTCGTTCAGTGTCGATCCAACGATCATCAAGCACTTGCCATTGAGTTGGCTCATCTTATCCAGTCAGAGCCACCGACGCCCGTAAGTCAAGACATTGACATTGTATTTTCAGTTCTTGGTATTTTATATATTTTTGGCTTACATTTTTTGTTTGTTTGTTTGTTTGTTTGTTTGTTTTTTTTTTCAGCAAAAGAAATCTAATCTTACGACCGCTATGGGCAGCATTATGGAGGATATGACGGTCACCACGTATCCACAATACAAGTGTCGTAGTGTCTCCTTGTGTCGAGAAAGCATATTTTTATTTATCTTTTCTATTGCTAGGTAGGTTGTGATTTGCTTGTTGCTTGGGATATCGATTGTGAATTATTTTTTGGAGTTAATTAACGTAACTTTTCTTTACTCGCGGTAGGACAAATTTAGAGGTTGAAATTATTCAGCGGGGAGGAACGCTATGTTCCGATCCTCAAGTTTCACTCAAAAGACCTTGCTTTAGTGAGTTGTTTTTGTCACTTTATTATACAGAAGACTCTTTGCTAATCCGGAACTTGATGAAATTTAAAATTTAGGCGTTCTCGTTAAGTGTATTGTTTTGAATTGATGTGAAATCCCGGTGTCTGCTTGGGATTTGTTTTTTGCAGTTCCACTTCTTCATGTGCTCGCAATGCATTCTAAGATTCTGTCGCCAAAACCGTACACCCAACTATGGGCACAGATGACAGGTCTGCAATTGGACGATGCTTTTTCTAGGTAACATCTTTATTATATATATAATTCTCTAAGGTATTATCCCCCACCTTCTAAATCCACGCGGGTTTACTATAGTAATCAAGGTAAACAATGAAATCCAAGGGATTGCTTTCGAAAATATTGAAAAAAGAAAATATCTAATATCGAAACTCGAAAAAAATATCGAACGTTGAAAAAATATCGAAAGTTTAAAAATATCGAAAATTAATAAAAATATCGAAAACAATATCGAAAATTTTGAAAATATCAAAAATTAACAAAAATATCGAAAATTTAAAAAAGTATCGAAAATATCAAAAATTAATAAAAATATCGAAATCTAAATAAAAAATATCGAAAATCGAAAAAATATCAAAAAAAATCGAAAATCGAAAAAATATCAAAAATATCGAAAATCAACAAAAATATGGAAAATCGAAAAAAAAAACAATAAAAATATCGGAGATCGAAAAAATATCAAAAAATATCGAAAATACCGAAGACTGAAAAAATGAAAAATCCACGCAGGCTTACTATAGCCACCAGGCTAAACAACGATATCCACGGGAAGCGTACATATGTTTACAGAGCTGACACATGTGATCGCCAGCTGGCGTATGTTACCCTAGGGCAATTATCTAGTTTTAAATAAAACATTTTGTTACAGTACAGGCAGTCTTCGATTCATGCGATTACACATTTCAATAAATTTTTGAAATTTTGCTTTTTTGTCATTGTAGCCTTCTTGTTTACGAGCGTGAAGTGCCTTTGCTGCTGAAAGACATGGTTGCATTGCTTTTACAGCTTATGCTGATTTTGCCGTTACATATTGACAAAGGTGACTATTCAAAAATTTTGTTCAATTTTTTTTTTTTTTTTGCACTTTTAATTTTACGTCGACTAACGAATAATTTTGTTTTCAGCATATTACACATGTATTGTGCGTGTTTTGTTCAACGTTGTGTACATCCAAATTGTGTCTCAGTTAAGCTGTAAAATGAGTGAAGAGCAACGTATGAAGTGGAAGAATGCCAAACAACAATCGGTAAGGGACTATTTCAACATTAGTTATTATTTTAAACACTTTGAATTAGTTAAGGGACTAATTTAACGTCAAATTAATTAATTAATGCTAGTTTTAATCAATTCCAATATTTCATGGTATTGTTTTTGTGCGCAGGATGGGTTGTTGACATCTCTTCCAGTGATTCTGGGAGAACTTGTCGATACGTTGGAACATAGTCCTCTTTACGAACTGGACGAGGATATTGATGAAACATGGGTAAATAATTGCATTTCATTGGAATAAAATATTTTGATCGTTTGTCGTAGTTGCAATATTGAGCGTTTTATTTTGGTCAACAGCGATCCAAACGGTGGAGCATTGAACAACTTGAATCCCACGTGAAGCAACTGTGCTTGCCATTTTTAAGAATCGCTAGCTTACTTCAGCACCATATCTACAAAGAAGATGTTCCTATTTCTATGGTAACGTTAATAATAGTTTGTTTGAAATCTTATTTTTTTTATCTTTCTAGTTTAATTATTGATAATATTTAATTTGCAGCAAGCGGACGAAGAGTATGAAAGACTATCCCAGTTTTTGGGATTACTGCCTTCGGATTGCAGTCAAGTCGAAAGTTCGGCCGCCTGTTTAACGTGGCTTCCCAGAGATCCCAGGATGCTGCTTCACACTTGGTGCCAAGGCTACATGACGTTTGCTAATAAATTACAACTGGCTGCTAAGGTAATTTGCATTTGGCTCTACTTTAAAAAGCTACGGTAGCTGGACTGCGCAAAATAGCGTAATTTGGTTGCCTGTCGAAAGCATAATTGAGGAGTTGGGCGTAACTTAAAAATGTAGTTTTGAGAAAAACGGCAAAAAACTTGTGGCACCTTGGAATTTAAGATTAAAAGAAATTCCTGTCAACCGTTCATTTATAGAAGAAAACGAACAGGTTTTGCAAAAAAATCATCTGTTAAAACTTTAGTTGACCGGCTAATTTAAAAATTCAATTTTCCTGTTCTTCTAAATACCATGTTGATTTATAAATGCGTTTAGGCTACTTTTCCAAAGATGAGTATTTTTTACATTGTTTTGGAAGTGAAGCGACAACAAGAAACAAATCATCGAAAATTTCAGATTTACAATAGTCGTGTTTCAGTCTGGTTTTACTCCACAGACTTATGGACATCTTGCTCCAAAAAAGTCCGAAAGTGCCAATTATATGCAATCCTATGTCTTGATGCTATATACGCTGGTCTAAAAAGATTCAATACATGCATTTTAAGGAATGACGACGTAAGTGGTTTTACGCCGTTATTCCATTCAACTGTTCAATTTCTTACCCTGGTGGATGCAATCTTGCACTTTTTTTTCGTATTTAGTTTTCAAATTTTTATTTCTGTATGAAAATAATTATACTTGGTTAGTGACAGGAATATGTTTGGAGAATTTTTTGTTTTGTATGTGTATTGAATCTTGTTTGGATATCGAAATTTTCCCGACATGAATATGACTTTCTTTTTTCTTCTCGTTTTTGCAGACCTTGCTAGAACAGCATTTCATTTGGCTTCGACCACGATTGCTGAAATTACCCGAGCAATATGAAAAGTTTTTTCAGTATTATCATCGTAAGCAATGTCAAAAGTGCGGGCTTTTGCCAAAAGATCCTTCCGTTTGTCTCGTTTGCGGTACCTTGGTTTGTCTACGAGAGCCTTGCTGCCGACAACAAAATATTTTCGAAGGGGTTCAGGTGCGTAACTTTTATTGTCCTTTCAATTGGTGATACATTTCAGCACCGTAGTCATCACAATAAAAGAAAATAATAACGTTTATAGCATTCGATCGATTGCGGCGCCGGAACAGCGATGTTTCTGGCGGTCAACTCTTCAAACATCATTGTCATTCGAGGTAAACGCGTTTGCCTATGGGGATCTGTGTATCTTGACAGTTACGGCGAAGAAGACAAAGATCTAAAGTAAGGACTCTGTTTGTTTTTTTTTTTTGCTCGAATTGAAATGTGGTACGACGAGTGGAAACTTAAGTCTATTTTTATTTGTGACTTTATAGACGAGGAAAGCCACTGTTTCTTTGTCACGAGCGCTACCGACTTTTGGAACACCAGTGGTTGAGCCACAGTTTCGATCACACGAGTCGAAGATGGATCTGGCACAAGGAAGTTTTGTAGGCAGTGGACAAGGTCAGCTTGTACATACATTAAAAATACATAATGAATTAATTAATAATACACACATCAATAATTATTTTTCAAAGAACAAAAAATGCTGGAAGACAGATAATGAAATCAAGACAGTTGTTATTAGCTGATATTTTTTTGTGTCCGATGGGTGAGAATGTCCCTCTAGTATTTTTTTCTTCTGTACACCCATTGGCCAAACCCGCGAATTCGCTACTCTACTACTCCTCATTCGAATTCTATTGGCTCTTTATTTTTTTGAACTAGCCAATGAGTGCACTTAATAACTTTTCTTCCGCACCAACAATGTAGATGTGGATAAAATATATATACACACACTTGAAAATTTTCACATATTAGGCAACAACTCGGTATTTTCGAGAGAAACAAAGAGAAATATTAATAATAATAATTATAATAATAATAATAATAATAAAACTATGTCATAGTATAACAAATTTTCTTTTATTATTATTATTTTATTTTTGGAGATATAGTACATTACATGGAGAAAAAAATCCAAAAGATCAAGTGGTCTTAACTATACTAATGTATTGTATATAGGTGTAATGCAAGGCTCCTCAGTGTCCTCTATGATAAATCCGTGATTCGGTAATTATCATTATGACCGTGTATCCATATGTAAATACACACGATTTTTTAATTTACGTTGATGATGATGATGATGAAGACGATGTGCAAAGAGAAGATAATTTTTGTTCCCTCGGGTTTATTTTATTTTTCCATTTTATAATGAACTTGTTTATCGCCGTCCCGCACCAAGAGGTTTATTTTATTTTATTTCTATTTTCATTTTTCGGTTATCTCGTCGACGGTGATTATCGTTATCTCTAGACAGTTTTTCAAACAAAGTGTCACGTGGAATAATTTTTGTTTTTCATTTGTAATAATTGTTTCCTACTTATTTAATACTAATGAGTGGATAGGGTAGCTAATTTCTGTTTTTTTTAAAGAAACAAAGAAACGGCTTATTTATTGACGGAGTCTTTTGACGTAGATATTCCATTGGAATTTACATTTGGGTTATTGGTACACTTTTTAAAATAAAAGTGTAAAATTTGTTTTGGTCATATTCATGTTCCACTTGTGCAAAGTCGAACACTTTTCATTAACAGCCTAGTTTAATGATTATTAATCAATTTGATGTGAAAAACGTATACATTTGTACCAGCATATTTATTTGGATTCTCAACTGTAATATATTATTTTATGAGATTTAATGAAATCATCATTATGTTTTTTTTTTGTTTTGTTTTGCCAATAAGAAAGAAACGAGGAATATTTTATAGATTTTTATTTATGGAATACATTGTGTGTAATAATAATAAAAATGCTGGTGGTGTGTACATTTTCGCCCCCTTTTGAGTATATCTCTTAACAAAGGTTTCACTTTTTTTCCTCCATTTTGGTTTTTTTTGTTTTTGTTTTTATTGTGATTTTAAATAAAATAGCAGACAATTCTGAATGTTGAAAACTTATCTTTTTGAATTGTTCTATTTTTTTTTTAATGTTTCAACGTGACAATGTAAATTAATGTTTATTTTGTTATCACTTAGCAAATAATACAAGGTGTTCCTAGGTCTAATCAAATTTTAACAAGATGCTATGCATCAAAAACTGATTTTCATAGGCTCTAGGTATGAAAATGAGTTGTTAGAATTTAAATCCGTGATTCAACACTGGGGGGCAGCATTGTTGATCATGGAGGCCATTTTGAACACCTCATCTGATGCACAAACCATTACCACAGCAATTAGAAGACATATAAACCTATGAAAGCACTCTGACTTCACTTTCAGAAAGGAAACATTCCGGGACCCATGCTTACATGGACTTTTTTGCTTTGATTTGATGGTTAGAACCTGTTGCTAAAATTTGACTGGACCTTTCAGGAACACCCTGTATGTTTGTTTAGTACGAAAGATACATTGGATATTCAACATACGTCGTGTCAGGTACAGTATCTTTTCTTTGATCAAAAGTTTCACTTCACTTTTTGTGAACGTTGCACCGTTTTCGTTTGCGTTTTGGACCTTTGACGTTGGCAGTAGCGTACTGTTGTTTGGTGTCGTCAGAAAAGACAGCTGTTGATAGCTGGCAGTTGACCGACATCAGTAGACGTCGAATTTGGCTTTCACATTTTACGCAGGGTACAAATCTTGGCTGCGTCGTCGACTTGATCGGTATTGGGGCATCCGTTCTTGCGTGAAATCCCAAACAATCGGTCGCCTGGATGCGCTTGCACGGGTAAGTGTGCACTGCAAGCTGTTTGCTCTTAATGGAGGCTGCAAGAAAATGCGTATATAAGGTGTGAAATCCTTAACATTGGCAAAGCCGGGAAGTTCCATCAAAAACACAAGAATCCTCACAGAATTCGCTGTATGGCATCCCAGCACAAAACGTGTATTCGGTTCCCTGTAGTTTGCTGATTTCGTTGTCGAGGATTTTCCTGTCAATGATGCCATTAACGATATACTTGACCGTTTGGTCGGGTTGGAACAAGACATGCCAGACAGCTTCCCCAGAGGTGAAGATGACTAGTTTCGCAAAAGTGGCACCGATGCAAGGCGTGTTGAACCAGCATTTCTTTGCTACTTCAATGTGCGATGGCTCCATCAACTGTGCAAGTTTTTTGTTTGGTTTTTATTTTTTGTGCTTTTTTTTTGCTGATGATGAATACAGTTCTTTAAAAAATATTCGATACAATCGTTTCGCTTACCGTTACACAAAGTTCCGTATCATTTTCAAGGCACGGTAGTTGAAATACTTCCGAATATAGGATACTCAGAATCAGCCAATTATTTTTAGATGTTGGCTATGAATGCAAAATTAGTTCAATTCGTAAGGTTATGCAGTGGAAAACTTTTGCAGGCAACTCTTGCGAAGAAAACAGAAAACTCCTCCTCACCTTACTGACTAGATGCACAACATCAAATATGCCCAACGTTTCGCTTATGGTTCAAAAAGCTTTCTCAAGGGACAAAAACATGAAAACACACAAACAGCAACAGAAAACAACAAGCAAATTTCAAGGGTTTTGAAAGTTGGTCGTTGTTTTTTCTTACTGTTTGTGTTTTTGTCCCTTGAGAAAGTCTTTGGAACCAACAGGCAGGTGAAACGTTGAAAGTGTTTGATGTTGTGCACCTAGACCTAGTATGTAAGGTAAGGAGTTTTCTGTTTTCTTCTCATTTGTTGTGCAGGGTTTAAAACTCTTGGTTTATGAACATTTGTTGTAATATCACGATTCCATAGAATAGCTTTTTTCCCCCAACTATTTTGTAGCCCATTCAATGTCTAGTACATTAATATTAATGCTTTGAAATGTATGCATTATGTATCGAAAAATTTCAAGAATGCAAAATGTATCGAAAAACTTCAAGAATGCGAAATGTAACACAACAAACGTCTTGGAGCAGAACTCGTTTGTAAACAGAGTTGCCAATATTTCTAAATAGTTACATTAAATTCTAAGAGAATGCGCTTGCAAGGTTCATCCGTTCGTCCGCTTAAAATGTGTTGGCATCCAAACGATGAACTACAGTTGGTGGTGGTAGCGTAAGAAGCTTCGTCGTCGTCGCTTGACAATGACGAAAATGTCATATCGCTCGCTATGTTGTTAGACGTAGTATAGTTTGGGTTATTACAACTTCTTGGCGTGTACGAAATGTTTAGTTGAGAAGTCATTTGATTTTCTATCGATTTGTGTGGCTGACAACTTACGGTTCCACCGTTTTTCTGGTGAACTAGGGAATCACTTCTATTTCCATTGGTGTTTGTCTCATGATTTTCCCAACCGCACGTCGTCGTCGTCACTTTGGGAACAGTCAGCCAACCGTTTGCATCAGCGAAATAATCTTTCGCGTTATTTCGCACAAAATTATTATCGTAAAACATTTCCGGACTGTTTGGTTCAGTCTGTGTCATCGTGTCCTCGTGCAGACACGTTTCTACGCAATCGAGAACAGCAAAGTCCTCGTACTGAGAGGTCTGGACAGAGTCGTCAGATGCGATACAACGAGTCTGACTCGCTGTTTGCTTGACAAACTTCACCACAGTTTCTGTTTGCGTGATTTTGTCGCACTGTTTCCAAGAACGCTCGTTCAACAACTGATACAACCTATGAGGCATTATTGCCGATTCGTTGAAACATTCAATCTCTTTCCCAGTTGCCGCATTAGCCATGTTTTTGGAAGGGGAAATTTAATAGCCCTTCTGTTAATATTCATTGCCTTTTTTAAGAACCAGAGGTAAGAACTTGATGCTAAGAAGTGAAGATGTATTGTTAAAAGAGAATATTGTAACAATGATGTTGTTGTTTTTAAAACAATTTTAATCTTGCTTTCTCAAATTATGCTGCTGTTCATAGATAATTTAATGAGTAGACCTCGGATTTGTATGAAGTTGCATGTTTTTTAGGCAGCTCCCTCCAAATCGGTGACGATGTTGCACAAGTACAATGCTTCACATTTTATTTTCCATATTTTTGCATCTTTCAGATGTTAGTGCATAATTTCGCATATTTTAGATGTTAGTGCATATTTTTTGCAACTGCATATTTTAGCATTTATTTCCATAAAATTTATCTTTTAGTTACCTTTCATAAAATTTCTATTGTCAACCTAAGTTGTTATTTATTTAAAATTATTTTTTGGAATTTCATGCAACAAGAAATTTCAAATTCTACAACACGGGAATAAAATGCTAAAAAAATTAAATGCTTTGAATTTTAGTGTTTTTGCAGGACATCTAGAAAACAAATTGCATATTGTCATGTCTACTGCATATTTTGAGCAGTTTTGTGACGTTTTGCACGCATATTTTCGTGTTTTTAGTGCATATTTTCGTGTTTTAGTGCATATTAATCCGAAGTCTAATAATGTGTTTTCAGCACTTTGAAGAATTCTTTCGTTCAATGCCAAGTGTGTGTCTCTCTATCTCTCATTTTTCTGTGCTTCAATGTTTCCATGATAAAATTAAAAACAAAAAACAAACGTTGCACAGAACAAAACAAAAACCATAACATAATAAATGTGGTACCATATACCACATTTGTATTTCTTTGTACAACATCTTTTATATTCAGTTTTCAATTTTAAATTCTCATTTTGTGATTAGTTACAATTTTTGCATTTATTCATCTTACCTAGTTTGTAATCATCATCTATTTTCTATGTATTAAGTTCAATTTGTTGTAATTCCAGTTTTGACCCATGGGTCGTTCTATTGTAATAAATATCAACATAAGCAGTAACTAATGAGATGAAGTGAACATTTTATACACAAGAATAAACACCTTGAACGAATGTTGCGAAGCAACATGAGGTTTTTGGAAAATAAAAACGCCTACCTTTGGTTGACAGGGTAGCATATAAACAATGCCTAACGTTTTGCCTTCGTTATTTAAAAAGGCTTGATCACAGATTAAAATCACAGGATTTCTATTCACGAAAAACGTGGAAGTAGTTCCTACGGTGCGCGGTTAAGATCCGCGTAGTGATATTTGATATTTTTATCTTGTTCACTTTGAAATGTTGCTAGGTTTTGACACCCGATGACGCTGACGGGGACGATACCATATGATTTGATGGTGGTGTACAAAAACAAACCATAATCCTATTTTATTATAACAATAATTTGATGTGAGATCGGGTGAATATGTCGTTGGATGATATTGTCAAAGGTAATAATAATAATAATGGTAACACTTTTATGTGTAAAATTATAACAAAAAAACCTAAAGTTTAACATTGTTTACTTGAAACAGACGTTGGTGAAGTCTATTCTCGCCTGTTTGATCACCACCCATTTCTGAGTGGAGAATTGAAATTTTTCTTGAGAGAATATGAGGTTGAGTATTTGGTTTCATCTGAACTTATTTTATATCCTTTCTGGTAAACATGCTGTTTGGGTCCTCGAATGATGGCACCAAAGCTATGCCCGAATCAAGTTGGTTTAAAACAAAAATATGTTATGGCTATAGAGACCTTGTTAGATTAATTAATTACAAATGTGTTTCATATGATATTGTTTGTTTTAATCTAATCTCTACACCCATATATTGAGGTGCTTTTTTGGTGCCACTATTTGAGGACCTAAAATGCATTCATTACTATTAATTATTCGCTAAATAACCAGGAAAAACGAGGTGACCGTGAAGTGGAGAAGCTTTTCCAAATCTTGGAACAGGTCACCGAAATGAGAGAAACTTTAATCGACAAAGCGATAGTACACGGCGATAAACAATTGCCAAACATTTCGGCTAATGGTGAGTGTACTTTTCTTTTAACAGTGACCTTGTTTCACGATGCTTAATGGTGATTTACAATTCAGTGGTTTTCTATTATGTCATTTTAATTATGTTCATTATATTCGGCTTTTGTGTTGGTCTTTTGAGTTTTATAAGACATGATGCGCTTGTCAGCTGATTCCAAATGTTATAGTGTAAACATGTCATTAGTCTTTATCTTTAATATTCATCCACTTGCAAGAAAAAAGAGGCTATGTTTTGCTTTTTTGGCGGACGGGTATCTGCAAATTCAGTTATGTAAACTACTGGTATGAGGAGGTCTTTTCTTTTGACATGTATTGTCATTTAATGGAACATTTTCCGCAATCTAATATTTTCATTATTCACTTTGCAGCTGAAGTTGCACTTGGGATGTGTAACCGATTATTGGAAGATGAAGACAAACATAATGTAAGCATCGAAATAGTTATATCTTATTTAGCACATAATTTCTAGACTAACTTAGTCTTAAAGATTATTTGTTATGCATGTGAAATTATATATGAAACATGGTTTAACCTGATTTAATTTTTTATATCTAAAACTTGTATGAAATATAGTATGTATAGGTGACATTAATTGAAGGGCCTGGTGTAAAAGGGTGTTAAGTAACATTTTTGTCAAAGCACACATATTGTATAACACTTGTTTTGTTTTTATTTTGTTCAATGTAAGATGGATTATCTGGACAAACAACGTCGGAAAAGAGAAAAACAACAGCTCAAATTTGTGAAAGACAGTGAGGACAAGAAAAACCGAGTCGACGTCACTTTCGAGCAAAAAGAAAACGAACTAAAAGCGTATTATTCGGAACTTGAACAAAAATTACTGCTCGGCACATGATGTATGTTGTTATAACGGTAAGCCGATTTTTTTGTTTGTTTCGAGTTTGAGTTTTTGTACATCTCTTGTTGAAGTAAATCATTCACGGTGAATGTTGCCATTTAAGATTATTTATACATCAAATGCTTATTAAATTTGTTTGTTTCCAAATAATAAAAATGATTGATTGAAAATGAGTTCAGCGATATAAATCTACTATGTTCTTGTCGACTCATCTTCATCATAATCTTCGATCAATCTTTCATCATCGTTTGTGTAGTCAGGTTCATCGTCTTGTTCCGATTGTGTTGTTCCTGAGGTTGAAATGATCGATTGCGTATTTTCATTCTCAGCAGTTGTTTCAGTTTCATCTCTTTCTGATGTTATACTTTGAGTTGTTTCACTTTCGGTCTCGGTATCGTCTGAAGTTTGTTGTGACGATTTGGACGTCATCTCGTCGGAGCGTTCGCTTTCGGTTGTTGTTATTTCATTTTCCTGGTTAGTTGTTTCAGATTCGTCACTTGTTGTTCCTGCTGATTCCTCACCTGTTGTTACTGGTGTAAGTTCGTCGTGTTGTGTTGATGTAAACTCAGTTTCCGAGCCGTTGCTTTCAGTGTCCGTTTCCGAAGAAGTGGTTTCAGGTGTCGTTTCTTCCATCGCAGAAGTTGTTTCTATTTTTATCTCGGTTGAAGAAGTTTCAGTGGCTGTGGCTGATTCTGTAGTTTTGTTGTTGGACAAGGTTGTCGACGTTCGGGTCATGAAAGTTGATGTTTTTTTTGGACTTTTAGTTGTTTTCGAATTATTGATTGGTTGGTTTGAAGTTGGATTGATTTTTTCTGTGGTTGTAGGTGTTGTTGTTGCTGTCGTCGTCGACTCTTCAGAATTGGTGTCGAGAGGGAATGTGGTTTTGTCATATTCTTCTGTTGGAACTAAAATGGAATAGTTTTAGAATTAAACAACCTTCAATTAAATATAGTTTCGTTTAGTTTAATCTTGCCTACTGTATACTACACGTCTTTTAAGTTTCACAGGATCTCTACTTAGAAGTAAATGGCAGTAAGTTGATTGCTATATGATTAGTACGAGGGCTGTTCAAAAATTATCCGACTATATTTATTTTTGAAGAAACCAGTTGCAAGCGAGATTTACCACAGTGCTTTAGTCTCTTTAAGACCACCTGACACGTGCAGTTTTCGGTGCGTCTAGTGGAGCTTCGCAAAAATTAGTTGTCCACAAATTGCTCCACTTGCCACACCAAACATTTGGCTGTGCCAGGGGGTCTTTAGAAGATCTTCTCAGTTTATGTTAATAACCACTTTTCAATTAAGTTCACATTCATTTTATCAACTTTTTTTAGTGCTTGCTTCGCTAGGGTCTGGTGTAAAAGGGTGTTTAAGTTACATTTTTATGATTTCGAGGAAAGTGTGTTTAAAGATCTGAACTTGCCTTGCTGCCTATGGGCTATTTCCGCTTGTTTGCAAAAATTATAATTTTTGCAAAATTCAAGTGTACAATACTTTTTAATTGCTGGAATAGGTGGTAATATACAGGATGAGTCTTTTATCGTGACACAACCAAATATTATTAAAAATGTCAATTTTTTTTCCTCCAATGGTTAAATATCAGGAAATTGTTAATACAGTTTAAATGCTGATTGGAACTTGTAAGGAAAATGGTTATATCTAGCTTTTCCCCCCCTATGCTTCATTTGGTAGTACCTTACTCTACAATTAACTTTGCACCTTTCCTGCAATCATTCTACAGCCACCCATTGT
>JAQIWH010001641.1:0-30000 GCA_034695005.1 Cryptops parisi
GCCATGTATTCATGAACAAAAAACAAGTATTGTCACCCTTCAATGAGCTCCACATTTTAATAACATTCTGCGACACTTCGATATGGTGAAGCACCGAGTGTCGTTTTGGTGCATCACTATACCAAGTGGGTGGGTGGGTCGAAAACATCTGAAATGACGTCGATGCGTAAAAATTTTTTTATGCAGACATTTGCCATGTATTCATGAACAAAAAACAAGTATTGTCACCCTTCAATGAGCTCCACATTTTAATAACATTCTGCGACACTTCGATATGGTGAAGCACCGAGTGTCGTTTTGGTGCATCACTATACCAAGTGGGTGGGTGGGTCGAAAACATCTGAAATGACGTCGATGCGTAAAAATTTTTTTATGCAGACATTCGCCATGTATTCATGAACAAAAAACAAGTATTGTCACCCTTCAATAAGCTCCACATTTCAGCAACATTCCGCGACACTTTGATATTGTAAAACACTTACAAACTGGGCGTAGTCTTTTGAAGTTTCAGTTTTCGGGTGTAGTGAAACAAGCGTTAAATATTAACATCTACATATTATTTTTTCATTCAGAGCTTCCACATACATTTATGAATATGATATATATTTTCAAAATCTATATAAATGTTTAATTATACATCCAATCGTTCAATTAGCGTAATTAATATTTTATGAAGCGGCAAGACACAAAATGGCGGATAAAAGAAATTACTGAAGCGAAGACACAATATGGTCTGAAACCCGCCCGAGATGACTGTTCAAAAACCGTTAACTGATCTAATGCTATTTTTGCCAGTGATGCCTATCCATATCTATAAGTCCGTGTTATCATTATAATAGCCTTTCGAATATTCTCATGGAACCGGTAGGCCTACTTTTGACTTGCCCTGTATAGCACAATACAAAATTTCTTAAAATCATTATTTAACAAAATAAGGTGAATTTACATATTAATTTACGAGCTATGTACATATGAATATGTTATGAATTTTTCCGGTAAATTATTGTGTATAAAGGAACATTTTCCTGACACATTTTTTTGCTGTGGCAAGTAGAGCAATTTGTGAACAACCATGATGTCAGCTTTTTGCATTTCCATTGGTTGGGCAAGAAGATGGCATCAGTTATCCACAGAATTACTCCACTTTAAACACCAAAAATTGTTCGTGTCAGAAGGCTTTATACAAAAAAAAAGTTACTTAATTTTGTCATTCAAACATTTATTTGAAATTCTCCTTATTTCGCCAAATATACTTTAGAGACACCCTGTATAATGTTCCGGTAGATGCAGTCTAATATTAACACAAAAATGTAGGACAATAACTAGATTTTTAAGTTTTATTCCAAACGATTCAATCCTTTAAACTTATCAATAAAATGCATTAGTTCAACTACACGATTAACTTCATATATTTTTTAATATATTATCTATATATATATATTTTTTTCTATAATACAAAGAAAAAGGAAAGATGTTATTAGTTCTGGCACTATTCAGACAAAGTAATCAGTTCCATTAGCAATTTTTCAAACTAGTTAAAAGAAAAAGAAAATTTTTTCAATGGATTTTTCAATGCAAAATCCCATTCCATTAAACTGCAAACCAGAAAAGTAAAGAGAAAGTGTTCAATCGGCACAATGTAAGGCGTATTGAACTGCATTCAACATCTGGAACGACTTTGACAATGTATCCAATTTGCAATATGCATATAACCAAATAAACAAAAAGCAAATCATATAAAAATCATAACCAAATCGAAAAATGAGTTTTGTGAACCAATCATAAAAAAATATCTATTTTCGAATAAAGAATATCTATTGAATATCTATGCAATTTTTATTGAAAAGTTATCTAAAAATCAGTTGTTTTTTTTCCAAACCCAAATCAGTAGTCGAATGAAAATTAAAAAATGAGATGGAAAATAAAACTGGTAAAAGGAAAATTCAACTGAGTTGTCAAATTTGATTTGAAAATTTGACATCATTCTCAATTAAAATTATTGGAACTAAATTACTTTGTCAAGTAAAAAAATTAAAAATTTTTTTTTAATGGCATTAATTTTAAACAAAATAAAAGAGTTTAAAAATTCTTTTTAAGCATACTCTTTATATATCCTACTGTCGTATACAAATATACTGTATGTACATAAAAAAACATGAGCAAGTCCATTTTTTATTTCTGCAAGTTTCGATTTATGCAAACTTTGATCAATGCGAATTTCGATTTATGCGAATTTAAATTTATGCGATCGTTGAGTAATTCCATTTTTGATTTCTGCAATTTTCTATTTAATTATTTATAATATGCAACTTTTTTTTTTACATTGGACTTATGCGGTTTTTATTTGTGTGAAGGACTTCTGCGGTTCTCGTTTTATGCGTTTTTTTTTGGTACATTGCACTATACAGTATATTATCATAAACGACTGGACATGGCAGTATACGTTCAATTACCAGCTAACAAACTCACTTACTCAAGTGAAGCTAATATAAAGAGTATAAAAAATCTAGTTCCTATCCGCCCCCCCAATTAAACTTTGAATCAACATCTTTTCAAGATTTATTGTATCGTATCATATGCAATTTTTGGTATAGCAAGTTGAGCAATTTGTGCACAGCTGTGATGTCAGCTTTTTACGCAACCAGTTCACATAGGTTAGGCAAAGCTGACGTTACATTTGTTCCAACTGCTCAATTTGCCACACCAAAACATTGCGTGTGACAAAAGGTCTTCAGAACAAGGGACGAAACAACTTTTTAGAAAGTATAACAAAACTTGTACTTACTAAATACCACTGTTCAGGATATAGTGGATCTTTGAACTGTCCAGTGTAATATTCAGGTGATTGGTAAGGCATCCTGCTGAATGGATAGCCAACTCCAGGTTTGTATTGTAATTCAGGGTATAACAAATCTCTTTTTAATCTCTTCAACTCCACTTGTTGTTCCACCCACTCTACCTGAAATATACAGGAGAAAAAGTGACATTTGTAATAATTAAACGAAACTATTTTGTATAACATCGGTAAACTAAAAATCATCATTCCAGAAAAGAAAAATAATGGAATCTAAGGAATTTGAAGGAATTTGTTATGTTTACACATTAAACTAAACTGTGAGCTTCTATATATAGTGCTACAGTACAAATTTCTCTTTTCACAAACAAGCGTTGTGTTAAAGACACTTGTATCAATGATACTGTATGTAGACAACTAAAATTAACTTGCCATGTCAGGAAATATCAAAAAATTTCATTTTTAATTTTTTTGTAAATGATTTTAAAAAATTGATGGTGCAAAAAAGTACAAAACTTGTACCCATTAAATAACTTATTTATGAACAATAAATATTCGATTTATGCAACTTTTTTTGCTGACAATTCGATCACTTGCGTTAAATTAGTACTTCCGGTACCTGTACGACTCAGTAATAAACTTACAAGTTTATATACAGTTATAACTCATATAACATTTTATAAAACTGTTATAACTTATAACAGTTTATAACATAAGTCTCAGTGTCATGCATGATACGCATCATGAAAACTATTATTCTACAAGATACACACAATACAATATGTTCAATATTGCCTATTTTCATAACATAGAATATAAGGTATACTTTTCCGTTTTCCGAGATGTATCGATTGTGGCGCTAATGACTAAGGTTAGTGGTTCCAGTTTAGGTTAGATAAAACATACATTAATTTTATTAATAATTGAAAGGCTTGGTGTAAAAGGGTGTTAAGTAGCATTTTTGTCAAAAATTACCAAGAAGCACTTTTGAATGTGTTAGGTGCAAGTGCAATTCTATCTTCTCGATGCATAATTTTGAGCAAAACAACAATATACGCAAAGATATTAGTGCAGGACCGTGAGAAGTAGCTCATAGACAGCAAGGCAAGTTCAGATCTTTAAACGTGATTTCCTCGAAATTGTAAAATGTTACTAACGCCCTTTTACACCAGGCTCTTCAATTATTAAGTGTTGCATTTTTTTTCAACAACCTAAACTGGTAGCTAGTATAGCTATAGTAGTGTGCTTACTCACACACTAGTTTAGATTAGTTAAAATCAACAACCAACACCACTAGCGTTACCAGCGATGCCTCTCGGCAAACAAAAAAGTACCAAGTAGAATTAATACCAGTAAACGTTTTTATAACCAGTAAACTATAGACAAGTCCGAAAGAAAACTAATAAAAAATTTTATACTGTATTGGTAAACTTGAATTTTAATTAAACTAAGACAGTTTTTAATTAAAATGCTAACCAGGCTCATTTTTTGGTTTGAATCACAATTTCTCAAGTGATTATCTTGAAAAAACCTGTTGCAAGTGTTTGCCAAACTCAAAATTCCAGACCATAAAATTTTTTAATTTCTTCATAAAATACTTCTACCAAAAGTAATATGTGAAAATCTTTCATAATAAAAGTGATATATTTGTTTTTCATTTAAAAATTTTGATTCCATGGTGTGTATTTGACCATTGTAGACTTTCGTACAAAAGGTCAAGGCTCAAAATTTTCAATTTGATTTTACAAATTAAATGTAAAAAGAAATCACATTTTCAATTTTCATGGCACCGATTCCTCAGTTAAAAAATTAATAAAATGAGATCAAAGTTAAAGTTGACAGGATGATATCAAAGTCCTAATCTTGGATGGACTTCAATGACCTAGGCCCAATGTGGCTAGTTTCATATAAAACCGATGTATGACAGACAAATTATTGAAAATACATAACATCCGTATTATGAATTCATAATAAGCACATGTGATGTCAGGTCTACTGGGATTTCAACCTGTGCTACAAAACTCATCGTTTTTATACGTTATCTCTGTATCACCATCCAGGAAATAACGGACACAGGAAAAGACAGGTGACTAGTGAAAAAATAAAAGGTAATAGAGCAACAACATACATGCCCAAATAAAAAGTAGATCGGAAACTTTTTGGTGCAGAAAACAGAATGAACGAACCTAGGAAATATCAATGTAATAACATACTATGGAGAAAAAAAATTTCAAATGAAATGAACTTTTATCCAAATATTTCCCTTTGTGCATCGAAAGTTATCGAGAAATCTCTTTTATTTTTTGTCCCAAACTTATTTGTCCCAAACTTACCCAACATGTACAATTTTTTTTATTGTATTTCTTTTACAAAACATAAACTGTACAAATGTATAAAAAATAAAAATAAAAATAAAAATAACTCACCTGTTTTTCATTTTTTAAATTTGAATAATGCGTGTGGTTGAAACTTGTTGACCTTTTTGAAACATGATTATGCTGAAATAAATAATAACCATCCAATTCACCAATCTGAAAATACAAAAAAAACAAAACAAAGCACATCAGTAAACAAAATAAACCGAATAAAAAAATATAAACAAAAATAAAAATAAAATCAATAAATAAATAATAAAAATGATATCTGTAGTTCATTAACCCATAAATAACTGTTTAGCGACAAAACCAATACTCCATGACTACACAAGAATATATCACGCCTTTAGATCTAGCTGAATATAATAGGAAGCTTCGGAGATAATATTCACAGCGGAAATCCACTTCCTTCCTTATGCATTCACCACGTGTAATTTGACAATCAGCAATTCAACCAACGCTATCGTCTTTTCATAGCAAACATTAAGCATGGATTGCAAATCGTTAAAAAAAGTTTCGATAACTATTATGAACCGTTACAATAATCAAAAAGATATAAACGACCCTCTTACTCATGCAGGCAAACCCTAACCAAGTTGTAAACTCTTTTTAACTGCAACTTTTATTGCCTGAAAAGATAGGCTTTTGGCACCAAGGTTTAATTTCCGCCAAACGCTTTATGAATTCAATAACATGATATCCTATCGACGTTGTTGAGCAATTACGTGAATAACGACTCAATGTTATACACAACGGTACTTTAATTTCGGAGGAATTAAATGTCAAAACATTTACTAGTATATAAAAAAAGTATTGTATACAACCGCTGCAATGTGTTAAGATATTAAGCTTTCTCAAGGGGGCCATGGCTACATAGTAAAAGGCAAAGTATCATTTCAATAGTGCTTCGTGTGTATTGAAAATCTAGCATATAAAAGTAGATATTTCATTTCATCAATAAGCAACTACCTACGTAGACAGTTTTAAGAGATCATAACTCTGGTAACTAACTTACATAGTACAGTGGTCTCCAAAGTGAGGTCCTAAGGGTACACGAAGCTACTTGTGGTGGTGCACAAGGAAATTTCTCTTTGTAAACTCCTGTTACAAAGAGTTTATTTCTTATAAACTCACTTATAAACTATTGTCACATCAGGGGGTGTCTGCCCTTTGGTCTTATTGGTCTTACTAACATTAGGGTGACCGTTTAAAAAAGTTTGGAGACCACTAATGTACTACATCTGGTAATGATTTTAGATAATTGAAGTTTTGGTTATTTTTTTTTATTGAGACATACAATATGCAATGCAACAAGTCATTGCAATTGAATCGTGCTAGCTAAACCATAGTGAACTAACTCACTTTTTACAGTTTTTGAGTTAATGCATGAAATGAGGCCGCTAAATCATGTTCTCTAGACAGACTAAGAATTATATCACTGAACCAATTAGAGAGAGTCACACAGCACTATGAACTAATCGGACTAGCATGCAAACCCTATGCATAAACCATATGTATATAATCATCGATTTCTAAATTTAAAGTTTTTTGACTTGCAAGTTACTTCGGTCACGATCCAATTGAACCAAACGTAGAGCTAAGTAATTTATTTGAGAAGTATACCACTATAACGTCATAGAACGTTTATAGGACCCCATGGTCAGAGCGTTCACCTCTGGCAGCAGTGGCCCGGGTTCGCCTTCCACTCGTGCCATGTGGATTCAGTTCGAGATCTGACACCATGGGGCAGGTTTTCTCGGGGTTCTCCCGTTTCCTCCTGCATCATAAAACCCTGTTCCATGTTCATCATCCACATCTCATCATTATTTCTGTATTTCTAATTTAAAGGTCTGAGTGCCAAATGACATAGCTGTAAAGCCAGTCGGAATGGTTTCGAAATGGTAAATTAAACAAAAATTTCGAAACCAACCTATTTCGAAACTATTGGAAAATCAAGTTTCGAATTTAAAACCACAATCACAGCTGACTAGATGATTTTCTGATGTGTGGTTACAGCGCTGAATCTTTGCAGCGCTGCCACGAGGTATGAACCCCAGGATAGTGTCTTATTAAATAATTAAGCATTGCAATTACCAATTTACCAACAAAAACGTTGACTACCTAATAATCATATTTCATAATCTTTAAACACCATGTATGGAAGAACACATTAAACTGAGTATAGCCTTACAGTATGTAATATACAGTATACATAAGGTTCAAAACTATGCAATATGATATATCATTGATAATATCTACCAAACTTGTCATTATGAAAAAAATTCTTTAAATAGTGATTAATTTTGTGATCATTCTATTGCATGGTTCACGTTTGAAATTTTCTGTAGATGTAAAAAAAAATCGATTTTAAACTGATACGGTACATTAAAAGAACATAACATCCATTTTATAGTGTTAACACAGGTAAAAATTATCGCTTTTTTATTTTGCTAATAGCATAGCAACCTGCCTATGACGTACATATGAGCGTTAATGCGAATAACATGTGTTAATCTAAAACAAGCAATCACTTCCGATTTACGCAAAATTGGATCTACTGGGTAACCTTGAAAATGCTTAATCGATCTGTACCTGTAGTTAACGATCATGCTATTGTTCTGTAAACATTTACTCACTTTTAATACTTACACTTCAACAATACACAAGCAGTAAGGTGAGACTATAGTCTATCTAAGCATTTATTATAAAATAACAGATAAATTGAAAATACAGTGGAATCCAGTTATTTTAATCACGGATGTTTTCAATCAGCTGAATAAAAATAAATAAATAAAATAAATAAATGGGTACTCTTTCATTAGATTCCCATGCTGCTTGGAGCGCTGCTTGCTGGGTGTTTCGATTATGAATTCGGGGAAGAAGGTTAGGTTAGATAAGCAAACAAAAACATTATACAGTACTGTAAATCATAACTGATTCGTTATTGCTCAACTAACCTAGCCTTCTTTCCCGAATTCATAACCGAAACACCCAGCAAGCAGCGCTCCAAGCAGCATGGGCATCTAATGCAAAAGTACCATAAAGGTTACAATCAGTCAGTCCCAAAACACTGTTTAATGCTTTTATTCATTGTTTAATGTTATGAACCGGTTATTATTATCAAAAGCACTGGTCCCACAAAGTGATCACAATAATCGAATTCCACTGTAATAGAAACTTTATTGAATACTTCAAAACTTTTGTTTCCATTTGTACACATTCACATGTAACACCGAATGTTTAGAGACTGGTACTGGGTTAATCAAATGTATTTTCTAGAGCTTCACTGCTATACAGATGTGATTACAATAAGAGTGATCTTTTTATGCGGCTTTGAAGTTATGTGGTGCTAAAAGAAAGGGGGGGGGGATATCTGGTTGTACTGTAATACTATACTGATAGCGTGGTTCTGAGTCTAGAATTTGCACAACATTTTGTATTTTCGATTGTTTAGACCGTGTTGAAATAAGACCACAAACTTTGAATGCTCCTGCTGCTTGACCTGGATGTGTTGCAAACAATGCATCCAATCAACATGGTTGGACAGTATCAATAATATTGAAATCATTACTCTGACCAGTTCCCCTGACACATAAAATCGCTGGAGAAGGTTTTGTTGGCGAGAATGTCAACGAATTGCTCGTGGATTATGCCTTACTTGTGACGATATCATCATTAGTATGATATTGAATAAGGTCTGATTTACCTAATTTTATTCCATACCGTCTAAAATAAAATAGATGAAATTTTAAAACAAACCTATTTTATGTTTTATATCATTTTTCTCCCTTCAGATTTTCTTAAAAGTTGTTTTTTTTCAAGGCATTCTTATTTTCTGAGTCTTAATAAACTTTTTTAATGCAATTTTTCATTAATTTTAACTCAGTTTTGGTTTCATGCGGTTTTTGAAAACTATGGAACGTATCCTTATTTTACTTATAACTTATTTTGTGCGATTATTTTATACTGTATAATTTTCTGCAGAACGTATCTGCCGCATAAATAGAGACCCAACTATATTAAGATAAAGTAACATAAGATGCAGTAATTTTGACGTTTCAACACTGCACTACCATCGATCAGTGAAATTATTATCTATAAAGAAATTGACGCCATCTAGTAAAGTAAAACATAAACTAAGGCTGTGGGTTGATCAAATATTAACTATTTGTTACTTGATACATTTCTAAAATCAAACTACAATCAACAATAAAATTTATAAACCATGTACAGAATATTCAAAGACCGCAGCTGACAAAATGACATATAAAAAAGGACATCTTTTCAATGGACATCGAAAAATTTCAATGGACATGTTCACTAGGATATGTCAGCGTAATAACCCCCCCCCCTTCCCCGGTTTCAAAATATGGTTTACATTTGGCTGTTTGTTTGTTTGTTTGTTTTTATCCCAACCAAAATATGGTTTACATTTGGCTGTTTGTTTGTTTGTTTGTTTTTATCCCAACCAAAATATGGTTTACATTTCTCACAGCATGT
The DNA here is from genome assembly GCA_034695005.1 of Cryptops parisi. Taxonomy (NCBI): domain Eukaryota; kingdom Metazoa; phylum Arthropoda; class Chilopoda; order Scolopendromorpha; family Cryptopidae; genus Cryptops; species Cryptops parisi. The sequence goes on from JAQIWH010001641.1 coordinate 9,670, forward strand.
TAATTGAAATTCAAAATGTATGTAATTTGCGTGACTTAAGGATATTCTGTCATACAGGATGCATTGTTAATTTACTCATGTGTTTACTATGACTATTATAGATGTTTTATTTATTATACAGGGTGATCCAAAAGTTATGGCTCAAATAGGTCATCAAGCTTTCGTTGTAGCAAAAGTTTTACTATTCCATTTCGCTTTTCAACTGTCAATTATTTTGATTTAGTGTGTCCACTATGTGAAGCGTAATTTTCTGAAGCCATGTGTTCATTATTGTAGTCACAACGGGTGTCATTGTGTGCATTCAGACATAACATGACACTGTCTCGAATTGCAAGTTTCATCAGCTAACTTCAACTAACTAAAATACCAGAGGAAGAATACATTTAAATGACCATAAGTCAATTAAAAACTAATTATTTCCTTAAACTGCCCGAAATCGGAAAATTTTACATGAAATGCAAACCACATTTTGTAACAGAGAAAGTATCAAATTTCAACTGTTTTGTTTGTATAAATATTCTGTCATATTTCGGATCACCCTGTATATTTTAAAGTGTGCTGAAATATTGTATGTACTGTATTATATTCTGCGATTTGGAAGTGATGTCAACGGGTGTTCTTTTTTGATCTAAGAATTAAAGATACTTTTGCAATCATTCAGTTTGCAAATAAACTTTGGCTTAAAAGATCAGTTGAAATGTCACAATATTACCTAAAAATATATCGACAACTTGCAATATTTTCATTAGAAGAAAAAAAAAAAGCAATGCTGAAATAACATTTCGAAACACGCTAAGCAAATAAGACACAATTTCTACACCTGAATGTTAAAAACCACATACACCTTTTGTCTAAACATATTTCAACTCTGTTTTGAATGAACTCTCTTTAATGTGTTTGTTGTTTCAGCTCGGAACCTTGGAAACACAGAGCTAAACAAATATTTAACCACATTTTCATACAAAATTGTTAGTGGAAGAAAATGTATTTATATAAACATTTCAGCACAAATTTCTTGAAGACAAAGTGCAGATTTACGTTGTTGACGAACACGCAACAGCTAATTTAGAACAGTAAAAAAAAAATAAACGTATATTTCGCATACAATGAGATAAAAAAAACAACAAAGAAGTTTACATTGAGACGTTATCAACTTTTTAAATTATGTAACACTGCGTGATTTTCATGCATGTTCCTAAATGGCTGAGATCTCATCTCACATATACAAAACCAAACCTGAATAACAAGTTAAAAAGCACTCATTTGTGCTTACGGACGTAAAAATTAAAGCTGGGAACTGTAGGTTGTTCTGTATTGAGCTTACAGGATGTAAGTCAAGATTTCGAAGCGAGAATGCACTTTAACTTAAGAAATATATCTTTTAACAGATATGATTTATGAAAAAACAAAAAATAAACCCGTCCCTAACAAAAAACAAAAATTTCACGCCACATAAATTTTTCGTGAAGATAATTTTGTAACAGTTTGAATAGCTTTACTTTTTTCATAGACTAAGGACTTTCTTAATGGCATTTAAAAAATTTACACAGTCTTAGTTATATCGATTTTTTAATACTCTACCACTACATATTTTCATAAAAATTCAATTTTCACGAAACTTCGTATACATATATTACTGGCAATGTATATAATCCAGGCATTGTATACAATGCCAAGCCTTTTTTTAACAATGTATGGAATTAGCATTAGAATAGTTAAGAGTTTAGGTAAAATATAAATTTAGGCCTAAATCTGGGCTTATATTTTTTTACAGAGAAAATGTGTTAACTAGCCTAAACAGTTCTATATAAGATGTTATTTCATACTTGCCAAAACAGGTTAAGCATTGTGTACATGCTTAAATTTTATACACACACACACATTGCCGGTAACATATACAATAAACTTTTGATATTTAAACAAATAATTATCATTCTGATATGATACCACACTTTAACTGAAATGAATTTTTTAATGAAACAGCATATCAAATTTGCGTTTACACCGCATTTCAACATCAACATCATGAATATTGTACAATTTGAAAAACATTTGTTTGCTAATGTGGTACACACCTAAGTGAAATGAATTAGCACAACCACCTGTAATTTAATTCAGATCATTATAAAATTAATTTATCCTTTTATAACATTTAAACAAAATTTATGTCATATAGGATAAATATATAAAAAAAAAATTGTTGGGTATTTTATATTTCAATAAAAATGAGGGTACAATTACTAGCATCCATGTCGCATCATTATAACAGTGTGCAATATTTTTAAAGAATGAATAGAATGTAAAATTCGGTGATCTTCATTCGGTTTGAAAAATAAAACAGATTTTCTATACAACAAATCAACAAACCTGAATAATTCTTTTTATATATAACATGTTGAATACGTTTCCATACAATATGTTTGAAATATAATTTCCCAATTCATAGGTTTTGTTCGTTTTCATCATTCTTCAAAAATATCAGTCCCAATACTCCACCAGGCACACTTCCGTCTATTAGCTTTTGTAACCACATTTCTAAAATATGGATTTCATTCACGCTGTATGAATAAAATTCATGTTTAATATCATATTTTGCATAATTATAATTTTTTTTTTGCTCCACCCAATAAATCATTGTTAGAATAACCAACAATTTCTACAAGTCAACTAGGATTCACGACCAAAACTAGAATTAACGTAAAAGATACGTCAAAAAAATAAGGTTTACTATACTTGTAAAACAAGTAGACCTACATTAAAAATGCTTTTTTAGAATACGCTTTATGTAGTTTCACTTTATGCGAATTTAGATTTATGCGACCTTTGAGTAATTCGATATCCGATTTATGCGAATTTTTTGAAAAATTCCATTTTCGATTTCTGCAAATTTCGATCTATGCGAATTTAAACTTATGCGAATTTAGATTTATGCGAATTGACATTAATGCAATCTTTGAGTAATGTGATATTTAATTTATGCGAGTTTTGAGTAATTCCATTTTAGATTTCTGTAATTTTCGATCCGATTCATGTGCTTTTTTTTACACTGGAAGTTTCAGTTTTCGATTAATGCAGTTCTCACTTTATGCGATTTTTGGTCCATTGGACTAAACAGCATACTATCATAAACGCCTGTAGATGGCAGTATAACACAGCTCACCACTCATTCACAAAGTGCTATTATATGTAAGATTCAACATTTTCATTATAATATCCTATCGAATAATCCCCTGGAACCGCACTTTTGACTCACTCTGTAAGATTATAATAAAAGTGAAAAAAAAAATTATAAAAACAGGACGATGATCTACACCTGAAGACACCACTATGAGAAAAACTGCACTTTCACGTGTCAATTTCTTGAAATTGGCACGACATCGATCCGTCAAAATTTAATAGAATAAAATGCGAACTATGTCTATGTGTCAAATTTCAGCTTTGTAGGTCATCGGGAACCTACCAATTACCTTTAAGACAAAACTGAAATTCTGAAAGTAAAAACAAACAAACAAACACAAACGTTAAAGTCAACTAAGTGTAAAAAAGAGATTGTTTATTGAATGCAACCATCACACTTCATAAAGTGTGTTGTTTTTTTCTGTTGAAACCAATAGAAGCTAAGTAAGCATTTTGAGTCATGGAAAAAGCCGTTTCGACAGCTTCACGTGACTCGATGAATGTCATCGAGATTCCAAGGCAATTTTTCAAACCCTTGGAAATCCTCAAAATGAACCTAATCAGGTAGAGCTACAAAACAGCTTGCTTGCCATCAACGAAGTGACCTACTGCTGTTGTTCCAAAGAAGAAATTTCATCTGACCTAGAAAATTGAATTCCGGTTCCCAATTCTTTTTACGAGAGAAAGTACAACATATTGAACCATAACTCGATTGTCGCTACCATAAAAAATAAAGATCGAACGTGTCATCAGTTTAGATTTGTTTTTTTCTCTTGATGAGATATTAAGTTCCATGCCTCCTAAAGAATTCTAAACAGATTGTCTATCATCGTGCAAATCGGATTTCAAAGTATATATAGATGGTTACAAATTTGCTGCTCATAAATAAAATTTCACTGTTTAACTTGGAGAAAAGATACACTGCAGAAGTTCATATTAAACATAGGTTACTCATTTGCATGCCTACAGAAATTATGAGACACATAGGTCTATGAAATATTCATCTGCGTTATCTCATAGGAGAAGCATTTCCAGACCAATGTTTAATGGGCTGGTTAAATTATCCGCTTTATTTTTATGCGTGGCATTTGTGGTTAAAATATGACCTTTTAGGAACACCCTGTATACGCCCAGTGCAATTACGTTATCAGCTTCAAGTTTTTAGTGACCATGAAACAGAATCAAAAGATCGGCCCTATCATCGTTTGTAACATTCGTTTGATATGAAAAATGTTCCAGTCTATGAAATTTAGGTTTTTGAAGAAACGGATCTCATTACAAAAACTGAAGAATTAAGATAAGATTCCAAAATAAGAACTTTCCATATAAAAAGGGAAAATTAAAAAAAGTGAAGTCTGGTAAACACAATTTTAGAATAATTTACTTAAAAGGTTACGGTACTGTTTTTCAAACATTACAATTTGATTCGCATTACAAAAATGTCAAGATTTGTGCCAAAGGTTCTGCCAAAATTTAGCATAAATCGAAAATCTTGCACGAATCGAAATTTCCACGGAATGTTTTAAAACTACAAGATACGATCAGTCCAATCATTGTACACCAACAAACATGGCATGCAAGAATCGTATAATAGCGAATTTTCTTTTATACAGGATGTTCCTAAAAAAAAATCTAACCAAATTTTAACCACGTTATGCGAAGCAAACAACCCATATAAACAGGTCCGGAATCCGCTATATTATGGATTTATGTGACTTCACATCCTGTGTTATCTCAGAGGGCAAGCATTTCCAGACCCATGTTTATATGGGCTGTTTTGTTAGCTTTGGTTTGATGCATAGCAATTGTGATTACAATTTAACGAGACCTTTCAGGAACACCTTGCAAAAAGCATTTTCTAGAAAGATTTTCTCAACAAAGCAAAATGGCCTGTGAGAAAATCGCATAAATAGAACACTTTTTTTACTTAAAGACCACCGTTGAAACTAGAGTAATAACATCATATACCAAAAAAGTTATTTGAGTTTTTTTAAAAAATTATTTTAATGTTTAACCAGTACATTCAAAAATGCTTTTTAAGAATAGGTCTATGTTTCATATACAGTTTCGCTTTCATGCGAATTTAGATTTATGCGACCTTTGAGTAATTCGATATTCGACTTATGTGAGTTTTGAGTAATAATTCCATTTTCGATTTATGAAAATTTAGATTAATATGATCTTTGAGTAATGTGACATTCGATTTAAGCAAGTTTTGAGACATTCAGAGTTCTGCAATTTTCTATTCGATTTATGCAAATTTTTGTTATTGGACTATACAGCAAGTTTTGAGAAATTTCATTTTCGATTTCTGCAATTTTCGATTCGATTTGTGCGATTTTTGTCACATTAAATGTTACAGTAGGCCTATCTCTAACAATATGATTTGTCTTGGTCTGTATGTTTGTTTGTCTGTCACACCGAAACAAGAAAAAAATTTTGCAGCTGCTCAATTATTACTCTCAATATAATCAATATAATAATACACAGAACTAGAATGACTTTCCGAAAACATTTTCCGTCATTGTTGACGGGCATATAGATAGTATTATTATACACCTCATAGATGGCCAATACACCTTCAATTCCCAAATCACTCGTTCACAAACTAACAAACTCACAAGTAAAGCTAATATGAAGCATATAAAATACTTTTAAGATGTTCAAACTTTATTTTAAAATTTACTTTTTGTTTCAATAAAAAATAATTCTAAAAAAAATATATTCTTTTTATTATGTATTTAAGATGTGACTTGTTTGACATTAAACAGTTATTTCACCTACACGTCAAACTATTTCCAAGTAGCTGTGATTTACTCATTCAAGATTTCTCAGAATAAACCACTGACTGTTGGACAATGAATAGATCCTATTTATACGACGACTACCATTTTTAATTCATTACGTGGGACGGGGAAAATAATCTCCCACTGATCGATGATTAGGGTGTTTTTCCTATGAATTGATGAAACCTTCATCGGCTTGCTCAAAATGTCAGCCGACATCAAATCCTCGTTAATTAAGGGGAAATAACTCTTCCCACATGATGATGATTGCTGTAGCTTCCACAGTTACTACTATTCATAACCCAATGATAGAAATGAAAGCATTTCATATTCGCCTACGTCTCACCATAAATTGCACAAAATGTAGCAAGGCAGAAAAAAAAAACACACAAAAATTAATTGCTTGGAAAATCAACCGAGCCAAATGGATTCTCTGGTTTATTATCAGCTGTGGCGCAGATGCAACACATGTTCTTTTTATTTTTGCTTGGTAAATTTTTAATTTTCTTTAACAAGATTTCATATAAGCTTGAGAAACGGTGGTTTCTTCGTTGATGAATATACATTCCTTTTTAAGTGAATGGAGTAAGATTAAACGAGTAACTTTAAACCAATTACTATTATAGTGTTTGCATTTTTCTCTCTCTCTCGCCAAATGACCTACATCAGAAGATAGTAAACGTTCTCGAGTAACGTCGAAAAGTAAAACAAAAAAGCATCAGTGAATCATTTAAATACCTTTTATAAGTGTTATATAATCTTCTAGAGAATTCTAATAATAGAATATTTTACACAATTGTCATCATTGTGTACAAAAACGTGAAGTTATTGGTTAAACAAAAAAAAATAATAAATCAATTGAAGGTTCTGATGTACAAAAGTAACATTTTTACAATTTCGAGAAAAACGCGTTTAAAGATCTGAACTCGCCTCGCTGTCTATGATGGGCACTTTTTGAATTAAATATTTCTGCACATTTTGTTGTTTTGCTCAAACTCGTGCGTCAGGAAGGTAGAATTGCACCCAACACATTCGAAAATGCTTCTAGATCATTTTTGACAAAACTGTCACTTAACACCTTCTTACACCAGACCCTTCAATTTAATGTATGTATACATTATCTGCATACTCAAGTTTACTAGATACTGTACTAACATAAAATCAGAAATGTTCAATACTGTGACATTGTGTATGTTACTGGCAAAATGAACCCAGGCATGTTATAGAATGCCCAACTTATTTTGGCAAAGTGCGAAATAACGTTGTAAACAACTATTTAGGTAAGCTAAGGTTAGTTTTGGCACTTGGTTTAGATCAGTTGACAACATATTTGCTAAAAAAAAATATTTCAAGTCTAAATTTAAAACTAAACTTAAAAGTGTGGCATAATGTAATTAATGCTAAATTTCATACATCGCCTAAACCAAACTTTGTACAGAACGCCTGAATTCTATACTTTGCTGGAAACATATACACTAGAAAGTGAATCCAATCATTGTTAATTGTATGTGATCTTGCTGTTTGCACTCACATTACGATGAACCCCCTGTAGATTTCCAAGGGTTCCCCATAGATTGGATCTGGGTTTTCATTAGCATTACAATTAATTAGTATTACAAAGATTTATCAGATAACCAATGAAATCCATACGATTTTTCAAGGTAGACGTTACTTCGGCAAAGAAACTAACCTTGAAATAAGCACAAACTTTATTGGCTACTGATGTTATATGAATGGTTTTATATTTTATGACCTGTTGATTATGAAGATGTTAATTATATCCACACTGTAACTGACCAGTGTGTCTGAAAATAATCTTTACAACCGTAGATATTTTTAGTATCAAAGTTATAAGATATTTTTCGGACACCCTGTAAATTTCATACCGGGTCTCGCATGGTGGTATACAAAAACAAAATTGAGCAAATTTTTAATATTAATTTTTAATTCATTAATAACATCCTCGATTTCTAAAATATTTTTTTTACACCCTATACATATTGAGAAAATATTTTAATACATACTAAACATCACTGTTACATATAACATATGTATCTTATAATAACACCCGTTTCAAAACGACATTTTTAACTATTAGGGAATGTGGTTGTGCAAAATAGTTGGAAATCGAGCTACCATATAAAATAAATGATAAAATAATTTTTATTTAGAAAAACGACATTCGATGCCAACATTATATAACCGATTCTAAATAAATCACTGGATTGAAATTCGCAAATTGGTTAAATCATTTACGTATGATACGAAACTGAAAAGTTTTACTGATTTTAATTTTGATTGAAGGACGCATTATCCTTCAAATAGCATATTAAGTTAATACCAAATTATAAAATCCCTGCATCAACTTCTTAATAGCTTGGAATTTACTGTTGCTTAGAAATTCTTAAAAGGGTATATCTAATTTCAACGGCATCGATTTAGAACAAACGTGTAACCATATTATCGTTTTGGTTACAAACGTGTTATGATTACATAGAAACCAAAAAAATAACATCGAACGGGTACATCGAGTTTTTTGTTTTTCAAAATTAACTAACAAAATCATCACATAAACATAGATGATAATGACTCAAAATTATATACTGTATAAGCTCTTAGTTTTCTTACCAAATTTGGACTTTCCTACTAAATTTGAACTTTTCTTACAAAATCTAAACTTTTCTACAAAATCTTGACTTTTCGACAAAGTTTGAACTTTTCTTACAAAATGTCTGCAAAAAATGTGGACTTTTCTGCAAAATTTGATCTTTTCTGCAGACTTTGGATTTTTCTTACAAAATTTGGACTTTTCTACAAAATTTGTAGTTTTTTTTTTTACAAAGTTTGAACTTTTCTTACCTAATTTAAATTTTTCTACGCTTCTTACAAAATTTGGACCTTCCTGCAAAATTTGGACTTTTTCTGCAGAATTTGAACTTTTTTCTGCAGACTTTGGACTTTTCTATAAAATTTGGTCGTTTCTCACAAAATTTTTAGTTTTCTACAAAGTTTAAACTTTTCTGAACTTTTCTACAACATTTCTTAAAAAATTCGGACCTTCCTGCAAAATCTGGACCTTTTTCCGCAGACTTTGGCCTTTTCTTACAAAATCTGAACTTTACACTAATTTTCATCTAATCTCAATATGGTAAAATAATTACATAAATAAATCTTTGAAAACACATTATATAACGGAATTCCAAAATTTTAGCAGATTAGAATCGAAACTATAAGTATCATTCACGTACGACTCGCCAATATTAAGTCCAATATAAAAGTACACAATAACACCAACTTAAGTCGTCAATATACTATAAAAATCTAATAAAGTTCTTACAACAAACCCTATATGCCAATTCCAATTCATAAAATTCAAAGCTTATATGTGTAATTAATGGCTCATTAAATTTGCATGGAAACACTAAAAACGCATGTAATACAAAAAAATAAATTGCCGGTATAGTTGTACAGGGGTGTTAAATAACAGTTTTGACTACTGTATCTGTTTGGTTAGTTTTGTTTCTTGTTTTTGTTATTTATTTTCAATTCCATGGGTCGCTAAGGAACTCGCGCAGTAATTAGTGTAATAAACCTTAAACCTTAAAGGATAAAACATTTTGTTCATCTGACGCGCGATTGGTACTAAAACTCAAGTTGATAGGTTCCATTTGGTTTCTGGTTTCTCCACACCGAATCAAACACTTCTCACCAATATTGGTTTCAAATGGATCAATAAGATTACGATAATTAAATCAATATAAAAACACTTCATTTATACTATATTTCCCTTGGTGATTAAGTAATTAGTTAAGTAGTTTTAAGGTTCAAATGGTTTTACATTTCATAAAACGATTCGTAATCAAATCAATCGTAAGACACCATTCACCAAAACTATCATTTCTGATGATAAGAAAGTAGTATATGGAGAGCTAACTAACTACAAACAAACAACACTGAAAAGAAAAACTGGTTAAGTTTAGTTTGACCAATTTATCAATAGAATATTTCTCAACATATGCTTAAGTGATATCTAGTAACACCGAATGATATCTTCCACCAGGACCTTTATCCTCTTTATAAACTGTACACAATTTTTTCTACTCCATTATTTTTTTCTGTTGTTGCATTTCAAGTTGATGAACTCTTCACTATGTTGTACAATTCAATCACATGATAACGTATATCATCATTCCTGTCACATATTCAAAATAAAAGCTTTTTTTTATACAATACTTTTCTATGGTAGTACCTTAATATTTTACTGGCCTATTCATACAAAAAGAAAAATTGGTATAACAGAGCAATTTAGTGAAATAGATTCGTAGTTCAGGATGCGAACCAAAACCCGGATACATACATCTCTATGGATATTATAGTGCAATGATGCTTACTGTTCATAGCATTCTGAAACGAAAGGATGTAAACAGTTGCGGAAATGATCTCGTTAGGAAATTATAATACGTGACTGAATAAATGACACTTTCCGAAGTGCAGATATATAATACGTATACAGAGTGTCCCATTAAATCGTAGTGCAGTTTTACACTTCAATTTAGTAAGTTCAACTGCACTAAGACGTATGGGACATCTGGTATATAAATATTTAAATAAAGATATCTAAATAACATATGTATACACAATACAGTATATGTCTATATACATGTATATATAAACTGAACATGCATTTATACACTGTATACATGTGTAATGTATATGTATGTTATATTAAAAAATAAAATCGCTTAAAATTTATATCGCCAACATCTTAAAATGAAGCAGTTGCCATGTTACACAGTTAGTATAAATATATACAAAAACTATTTTCTAATAAATATTTAAAAAACAAATACGCACTCAATAAACATTTAAAAGCAATATGTTTGAGTTGTCTTGCCACATATTTTTTACAAATTCTTAATCTTCTTATTACAATAAAAACCTATTCGATGTATGACATTTTTAAATCTATACCGTTGTATTAGTTATACTGTATAAACCAAGTGGAATACACAGAATTGGTTTATATGGATACACTAATTTTAAATTGCTAATAAAATGGTAAGTATAAAGTCAACAGTGTACCGTACCAGAAAGAGTACGAATAGACTAAAAGATCGATATTTGAAAATACAGTATATTCATTAGTTAAACGTCGAATAATAGGTGAGCATATGTTAGATGTCGTAAGTTAGCTATTTATTAAATTCAATTCTACAAGGGTTTTTAAATTCAACAGAAAAGAAAATACGGGTATACTTGGATTTTTAACTAGAAATTTCAAAATTAAAATGTACATTATTATACCAATACTTAACTAATAATAAACGTTAACTAATATTTCCTGGTAATATATCGAAAAAACATTGTACAGATAATTTATTACTGAATTAAATCGATAAATGCTGCACTCAATTTGTGTCAAACATTAATCTAGTTTCGTGACAGAAAAGTATAGAGTTTAATCAGTGCTGATTGAATCTGTACATTAATATGTTAATATATATATTTATTTATATATGTGTATTATTTATATTTAAGTGTATATATATATATGTATATATATAGTATATGTATGTAACTTAAAATTAATAAATGACATGTCACATAGAAACGGATGTTTTTTCACTAGAAGAAAAAAACGTTAATTGAACACAAATCTGGACCAAATTCCAAAAACACAAAATCTGGGTGTCTAATTCTCAAAACAAATTCAACAGATGTACAACTAAGTTGTATACAATGCCTATCAATCATTCTGTAATATTATAACTTCACGTATTTAAGTAAAATCTAAACTAAAAGCTCGCATTTCGCGTGCACGATTGATCTTACAAATTATTTTCACATTATGCGATTTTTTTACTTAAACTAGTTAAAAAAAACAAAACTAGATGATGGGCTACGAAGATTTTTAGTTCAATTCCCAAATTGTCCTGATTTTAATTCTTCCAAATTGCCGTGCGTTTGGCTCGTTCGAATGAATTTTGTATTTATTTTGTAATAAACGCAACATAATAAAATCTGGTCAAATTTTACGAGAGTTTCAAAACAAGTTTTTGTTCTGTTTTAAATGTCTCCCCATAGTTCCTGTTACATGAAGGATTCACTGGAATTAAAATTCACATAATTTTGTAATCATTGAAATATCCACACAAAAAAAATATAAAATAAAATCAAATCAAATCACGACCATTATGTTTGGAAATTAGAGAGAAAAATTATATTATAAGATATTATAGAAAAAATATATACAATTAAAAAACCCTCTATCCTATTCTAATATCCATGTATATTAATATCCTAGCTTACAAGGATGTGAAGTAGTCACCAAATAAATAACTATAAATTCCGGTGTTTTCTAGACGGTAACAAGGTAACATATAACCCAGGTTACTAAATCATGTTGCAATCTATAGTATGCAACTTATATTATGGCATTGAAACCTTATTCCGTCTATTGTCTCAGTGGAACGTCAATACATTAGAAGTGGTACACAGCATTGATTGTTCTTGAACATTGAAACACATTATAAAGAGTTGCGTGCCAAAGTTTAGAACAAAACATATTAAAAAAAAATATTAAGGAATTTGTAAAATCAACTAACAAAATTAAACATTAAAAATAAAGTAAGGAAAAACTTGGCAAGATAAACCGAGAGTGTTGATTGATCTTTCAATTCACACTTCATGACTAAATTAGTCGCTTTATTTTTCTTTTGGCAAACCGATTTCCGAACTATGATTTACTTCAAATTCTGAAAACTTAATGGGCGTTGTACTTAATTATCTTTGAAGTTCCAATGAGTTGAATTAAAAATTCTAAAAGTGAATGGAATTGATAGAAAGCAGTTTAGCAGTTATGTTGTTGTAGGCAACATTGAAATGGGCGATTCATGTTTAAGTTATGACTTGTAATGTTAGACTGAAACCTTAGTAATTGGTATAAGTTTTTTTCTTTTATTAAAACAAAAAAATTATATATATATAAAAAAAAAGCATTTTTTCAAACACAAGTAAAGTTAAAAACGTTAACATCAAAGAATGTGGACTTTTTAAATCCTTCGTAGGCAACAACAGGTTAAAAGAACTTCAAAGTTCTTGGGTCAAGATGACGTCTTAAGAAAACAGGTTTTAGGGAACATTGTTTTTCTTTTGTATATACATATATACACTGTTTTTCTTCATAAATATATTAAAACTAAAAACCTTATTAACCAGAACTTAATCCATTAAAATCATAAACAATGCAAATCTACAAACTATTTCAACAAAATGTAATTATTTAAAAAATCAATTTATGTTATAATTCTGTAATTCAAATCAACAGGAAGCTCACTTCTGTTTCTACTAATAATATAAGTTGTAATACATAGTTTCTTAACAGCAGTCTCAAAATTGAACTGAATGTTCCTAATTTTAACCTAAAATTAAGGACAATCCACCAATCTTGAGATTTATTCCAAAATCACCTGTTTGTGATTGCTGACAGGGTTGTACGCTAAGTAGTAGTAACATTTGACTTCAATTGAAAGTCAGTGTTGCTATTATAGATAATCGGTGTTACGGTACTTTTATGCAAAACACCGAATGACCATCAGTGTGAAGGATGCAGAATTAGGTCCTTTTGACATATTTAAATTAAAACAACAACCAAGATTTAAGTATAGAAATCTATATATGACATTACTCACCTTGCCTAGGTTGACAAAGCCGTGTTTCGAGGCAATTTCATCTGGATTAGCTGCGTTGATTTTCACTGCAAATTCATTGAGGTAGACGTGCGCGTGGACAACGACCAGCAACAACAACAGGTGCAGCAGCAGCAGCTCCGACAACAACATGATATATCAGTAGTAGCCGAAGAAGAAGAAGTCGACAACAAGAGGAAGAAAGTAGAAGAAAAATCAGCTGATGGAGATGACAGTGATGATAGGGCAGTAGTAATAGTAGTAGTAGTCAACTACAACACGACGAGTGGTAGTCGTTCGTCACCACCCATGGACGAATGATGAGGTTGTTAAAAGTCGTCGCAGACGACGACAAAGGTGGCAAACAACACTGGTCGTCATCTTTTACGGACTTTAGCCATGGTCACTAATGAGTAGTTTAGTCAGTGACGAACGTCGGAGAGTGTCACAATTTGTACTTAGTTTGTTTGTTTTGCTGCTACTGTTATTATTGTTGTTGTTATTTGATATTAAGTTCTTCTTCCTCTCGCCTGCCCTACCTTTCTTCTTCTTCTCCTCCTCCTCTCGTGTATAAGTGTTGGCTGTCTGCTCGCAGCAAGAATGCTACCTTCTCTACTCTGCTCGTTTTTAACACTTCGCTCTTCTCCTCTCTTCACATTCTGCTACTACTTCTCGTTCCTCACTTCCTTTCCGGCGTATTTATCGGAAGTGAGGCTGGTGTTGCCAGATGGCATATCATTCGTTTAATAAGAAATAGTTCCACAGTAGATAACCTCGTATATTTTGAATAGTTATGATGTATTTTTATTTATGTAAAATTTAAAAATAAAATACTTTTCAGTTAAAAGAGAAGCTTGGTCATGTTTTTTGCATTATATGGTTGTTTTGTTTTTTACCTAACATTACCTTTCAGTATAGATACCAGGTTGGATTAGGTAAAAAAAAAAATACAACAAATGAAAATTAATACGTTTTTGTTTGTTTTATTTAACTTGAACTGTAGCCCATGCCACTAGCGGCTTCTCTTTTAATTAAAAAATACTAAAAAGAAAATATAAATACTGTACTTTGTATAATTTATATTTTATAAATATACATTATAATTAATATTTTAAAAATGAAAAATAGTTTTAAAGAAAGTGAATAACCTCGAATAGTTATAGTATTTTTATTTTATGTTAATACCCTTTTTCACTTTATATTTTATGAAAATAAAAACATTAAATTGGATATTAAAATAAAAAAAAAATATAAACCAAAAATATTGAAAATATTATGTAATGTTATGGCTTAAAAATCGATATGAATAAAAAATATTGGAAAAAAATAGATATATTTCATGAATTTATAATAATATCATTTTCGATGAAAAACGAAAATCGAAAAGTACAGAAAATTACGGGCTATATTTACCTGCGGACATGATGTTGCAACACTTCTACGAGTTCGAAGAAACATGATGGCGTCTGTTGTAGCTCGAAGTTGGCGTGTAAGCTAAAAATAATATCAAATTAACGTCAATTATGATACTTATTAAACATTTAATTGCATATTAACCTGAAATACAACATCTATAAAATTCACAAACTAATCAACTACCTGCCTTATATTAATTCAGAGGAAAAAAAATTATTTCACTATTTCGGATATCACCTTGAAGAACCTAATCTAATCGAATTGTGATTTGTTTTTTTAAAAATTGTTTTTAGACCATCACGCCCCACGTGCCATTAATAAAATTTCGCAAAGGTCCACAAGGCCATGGTAATTACATTAGTTCTCTCCGTTATGAATTTATCTCTTAGAAAGTTCGTTATTTATCATCCCTTATAATATTGCATCATCATTTCTATTTTGCTATTAATCCAATTATGTTGTTATCATTATCAGCTAGTAATAAAGCTGGAGCAAGTGGATCAAAGGCGACCGTGAGCTCGCCACTTATCGATGATACTCAACTACCCAAGAGATACCAACGACAACAACTGTCGGAAAAAGAAATAGAGTACATCAATGTACGTAACTTCGTATTGTAATGGTAATCGTTTGACTACATAGTTGGTTAACCAAAGATGACAATAAGGGTATGACATTATTTGGTACTCGTCTTAACCCGCAGCCACTGACTGCCATGGTGACGTCGACATGATAGTATTTTTAACTAGGTATAAATAACAGTTTAGGTTAGTTAATACAACTAATTTTATCATTACTCATAATACTACATTTTTGTTTTAACTGACAAACTATAGACACGTGGCTGTAGATTAAGACACAGTTCATTGTTTATTGAAAACCAGTTGTCATGTACTTTCTCGCTCATTAGTAAACCTTAAGCCAGAATAATAATTTTCAGGTGACATAAAAATTTTCATTTTCTAAAAATATTAATTTCTTTGTTTGTTTGTATTTCAGAGAGGTGGTCCAGAATGAACCAATTCACGAACCCTGAAGATTTTGTAAATAGAAACCTATGAATCATTTAGATGGTTGCAAACTGCCTGTTAACATATTTATTTGGATTGTGTTATCTGTCAAAAATGCTAGTGTACTTAATTAGTTGAAAAGAAATTATATATATATAAAATTATCCCCAGCAAATATCTAGATATATATATATAATCTAGCGTACAAATAAAAAACGAAAATTTGTTAAAGCAAAGCCGGTTATTTACAAAAACCACCACATGATTTTATTATTATTAATATTAATCTTGCATGATCTGTCACATTCATTATGGACTCGAAAAATCCCATCGCATATAAATATTCAAAATATATAAAACAAAAAGCCATATTACTATTTTTAAAGTTGCTTATGATTTTAACATGATTTTTCACATTACAAAAACATTTTGTTGCTTCGAAATGTATACTCGCACATTCATTATTGTTTTCTTATATTGCCACCAGGTGTCACCTAATTTAATAAATAAACGATAAGCTACTTTCCATTTTGGTTTGTAAACTCTGCAACACGTGTAACGGACTGGTCGGGTAGATTTTTATAGGCAAATCCCACACCATGGTTTCTATGTGCAACTGCGGGGGTCCGGTCCACGAAGACGTTGCAGTGGGATCTGTTGGCTGGGGCTGGATTTCTACCAAAGTCGTGGTTGTGACAAATTCGAAATGAAGGATCCATTTCAATGACACTGTGAGAAATAGGTTTGCAACTTGGGATCATTAAAAAGGAACAATTTTTCACAGACAAAATTGTGGAAATGCAATGTAAACTCACTTATGTCTGTTGAAAAGCCAGGGGTGATGTTCAACGGGATTGGTAAAACCATGTGGGTGTGCATCGTGTGCAAGCAAAACTCGTGGTATTTGTTGTAACTGATGGTGGTGATCCCTTGATGCGGCTTAACTCGACAATCATCGTGAATATCCTCTTCACTTTGAAGGGTAACGGAAAACTGATAGAAAAACACCAAACATTACTAATAATATTAGTCCAGATCTGTGGATGCTTAGCAAATTGGAAAGTTATACGATCCCAACACATCAACACAAGCAGTAACTAACATGAATGATATTTTTCCCTATGCTTCTGTTTTTACTTGCCTCAATCTGAGCTACATCTCTATGCAATACTTAACATACTAGTCAGCTCTAAAAATTACTGAATTTGAAATAAAGTGGGAAGTCCATATAAACATAGATCCAGAAATGCATACTCATTTGCATTACGGAGTATGACACAATAGGCCTAAGCATTTCGATATGTTGTTTTGATCCGTAGTTAAGATTTGACTAGACATCCTTGCAGGAACACCCTGTATGATAAATTATGAATTTGTGTACCTGAACGCACGGAACGGTTCCAACAGAAAAGTCAAAAGTGCCTACAATGTCTTCGCCTAATTTGTACGCTGGTTTAAAAAGGCAGAACTTGACGACTTTGCCATTGTTGTTGGTGATGCTGTAACAGCCTATTGGATCAGAAAAAGTTGTTATTATTATTATGAAATAGTAATTAAACTATGTAGTAAGAGGCAAGTTGTTCTCTCTCTGTCGGTGGAACAAAGTCCATGACAACAAGTGAAAAACACACTTGGCCCACAAAGAAAACCTGTAAACCTGAATAAATGTAAACAAAGGCAACAATATCCTCACATGCTATAGCATAGGTTACCTACTATTGAACTATATAAAAGCAAATCTCTATCTGTCCATGGAAGCATGTTTCAATTGGAAAGTAAACACTTAGCCACACAAAGAAAACCATAACATGCGAGTAAACAAAGAAACGATCACCTCACAGGTTATCTACTAGTAGTTCATAAAACTTAATGGCATGCACTCACTAGGATGTCGTCTCGTAGTCAAGTTTTGTAAAAGTTGCAAGGCAAGGTCGATGATCGGCTCTTTGCGTTGTTGGCAATGAAGAAACGGATTGTTTGGCGACAGGTCTTCATTCTCATTATGTATGGAAGCTTCCAATAGTCCTGTACGATTGACAGATACATTTGAAAAATACAACAAAAATGCCTAGATTAGGTTTCAAAATAATGAACAATAATGAAAGTTGACCTGGAAGAACGAGCACTCGTAATGGTATCCTCAACAATTTAATCGGACAGTTGACTCGTTGAGTTCCAACCGTAATCTTGTACGAATACTTAATAGCCTGACCTCTGTAAGATGGTGGAACTTCAGTAGGTATTACTTCCTTGTAAATAACTAAAACAAAACAAACGATTTGCCTATACAGAGTGTTCTTAGAAAGTCGTCCAATTTTAACCACGGATACAGTGAAATCCAGTTATGATGATCACTTTGAGACCAGTGTTTTTTGATGACATTAAATAATGAATAAAAAAATATATTAAACATTCTAATTATGATGACAATAGCCGATTGATAACATTATCTGCGATTAAAAATAACCGGATTCCACTGTACTGTGCATCAACACAAAGCCAAAAAAGTTATAGTCTGAACCAATATGATGTTTTTAGCTGTCAACGTTCTTACATGATTTGCATTCACCAGGCAGCAATCGAACATCACAAAACAAAATTTTCGGTTTTGTCGACAGTACAACGTGACCTCTTTCTCCTTTAAAAAATAATTTTAAAAAGTGAATATTATATAAAAAAAGATGAATTAAAATTGAAAGATCTTTATTTACCTTTACATGGTGCAAACGATGTGTCTTGATTGTAAATAGCTAACTCTTCTTGAGACAGCGACGATGTCAACGGATAGCGGACTTTGATATCGTTAACGGAACAATGACAGTGAATCTGTGCACTAGCCCATGCAAGTGTTTCGGAAACGTCACTACAAGGTAATTTGTAAGAAAATAATTATAAATTTTTAGGACAAAAAAAAAGTGATTAACAGGTGTTCGCATCATCTTATTTCTTGATGAGTTCGGTAGTTTTACCTGTTCGATTGAGCTTTAACATTCGGATTGGTAGCTGGATTTTTGAAGGTGACAATACATTCAACCGTTTCTCCTGCTAAATATACGGAGCCTCTACATAGTTTAGCAATGACTTCTATCATAGTTTTTGTAGTTTATGCCCTTATACAACCTGAAACTGCAAAAAAAAATTATGCTTCAGCATTTTAAAACCATCACACATAAATTGATGAACGTAAACATTGCTTAAATGAACATAATTTATCACCAGTAAAAAAAGACGAATTTTTTACCAGAAATAGATTAAAATATGTTTAAAAATAAATATAAAGAATGTAAGCGGAACACTATCTATACACATTGACTCAGTATAGTAATTTTTAACTATGTCACTGCTAACAAGGGTGATTGACATTAGCCTTGACTCACATACTGTACTTCACCAATGGTGTAAAGTTTTGCCCGAACCATATCAATTGACAAATGATATTTAGTGCCTCCTAAGATTATGTTGTCTTAAAATTTATTTCAATAAAATTAAATTAAAATTTTAACTTTGTTCGTTTACTTAAAATTATTCAACTGTTTCAATACTAACCCCAAAGATTTTGTAAAAAAAAAATTTTCATCCTAAATATACAGGACAAAACATTTAACATAATGACGTCACCTAACTTCAAATGGCACTACATAGCACCATTTACGTAACTAGTCATCAACATACTGGCCACAGGTTCATTAACTAGTAAGATAGTTTGATTATAGAGAAGCAATATAATAAAACTGATTATCAACAAATAAATATACGTACCATAAACATTTAAAGCAATGTGGGTATTTAAAAAATATATATATAAACTGAAAAGCCCAAACGAACGCATCCAACAACAACAAATCGCATCTGTACTGTCACTGCTGTATAGTATGCACAAATGTCGCTAGTGGTCGCTAGTTACTCTTCAAACTCAATCATATCAAGTGTCGCCTTCTTACGATAATATTGCACACAAATCAAGTTGGAAGACTTCACTGCATTACTTTAATGCTATGTACTCAAGTTTGTGACGGGAATTTATTGCGTAAAAAATATTTTATTTTGGTTTAAAATATTTAAAGAAATGAATTATTTAAAAAAATAAATTAAATTCAGTAGATGATTATGGTTAAAGTTTAAATACAACAATTCTAAAAACTTTTGTTTAAATCTATATAAATAGAATGTGTTCATTAGACTGGTCCAAAAAAATATTTTTTTGAAATGTTGTCCTCCACAAGCCTGCCCTTGTTATATATGAAAATACAAGCA
>JAQIWH010001642.1:0-29965 GCA_034695005.1 Cryptops parisi
CACAACTCAACAGCACTGTTAATAGTCAAGGTGCCACTCTCGATCTTGTGACGTCTGACATTGCAGTCAAGGTGGAACCTGCCCATTATTCTCCCGTCCCAGAAGATGAGTATCACCCATCGATTCTCATTCCCAACCTGCACTTGCGGGGATCGAGTCCCTCCATTCCAGGTACTTTCTGGAAAATGAGGGAAGTTGACTACAAATAACTTGCTCTTGAGGCAAATGAGCTTGATTGGTCGGAGCTTATGGCATGTTCTGATCCTGATACTGCAGCTTCCATGATCCAAGAGCAAATCTTAAAGTTTCTTAGGAGACACATTCCTGTCACCTCCCCATCTACCAGAAAAATCAATAAATTTCCTGTTTGGTTCTCTGCTGACCTTAAATCTCTGATTAAGGAGAAAAACAAACTCCACAGACGCAAGAAACTTGACAAAACCTCGGAACTCCACGAACGTCACAAATACACTCGCAGACTCTGTAAGGAGAAACAACAACATGATTATAATGCTCATAACTTTTCAAATACAGGGTGGTGCACGTATGGGTTAGAACAATTTATTTCTCAATTTTTTTTTTACCATAACGTTTATAGTATAACTTGGAGATTTATTATGGAAAGTTACAGCATTATTCAGGAAACAAAGATTATAGTTTCATTATAGTTTTGAAAACAAATTTTTATTTTTAAACATCACTCAAAAATACAGATTTGACAAGCCAAGCTCTGTCATTTTAATGTGTGAAATCTACTTTCTGATTTGACGCTTAGTGCAGCTTTTTGAGCAGTAAGTGATCGTCTAAGATCCGGAATACCATGTTGTGGAAAAAATTATGCGATTCTTCATTGCGTAGACAAGACACAAAATGATCATTGTTAATACAATATCTGTAATATATTCTATCTTGTTGTCCTTCATTACAAAGATTTTTTTAGTCCCGAATTCTTTTTTTTTTTTAAGTAAACCATCTTGGTCAAATATAAATCACAATTTTAAAAAGCATTCAAATAATAGGGTTTTTAATACAACATTAAGTCTAGTCCTACAGATCCCACATTCCAACCAAACATTAAAATTGACTTTAAAAATAGCTCTAAAAATTTGAACCTGTCTTGATATTCAGCTTACAAACATTATCATTTAGTTATTGATATTGACAATGAATTACGGATCATTACCCATAAAAAGGGGTTTGAAGTGAGAATTGTAATTAATTATTTATTTAGATAATATAAGCCAATTACAAATTTAATAGTATGAAATGTCAGAAAATATTAGTTTAGATATCAGAAAAAAATAAGTTTAAAATGAATTCCATAAGAAACTGTAGTTGTAATTATTATACATCCTACTCGTCGTCAAGGTCATAGTCATATGAACAAGACAACCATTTGAACATCAGAAATCCATTGTAGTTTTCTGTAGGTACCTCTATTCCAAAAATCAAGTGTGCTAGAAATTCTGGAAGAAACTTGAATATTCTAGTATTCCGTAAACATTGGCAAAGGTCACCCATCTCCTTCGAAAGCTGTGAGTCATCAGGTTGGTGACAGTCGATTCGAGGAAAAAGATCAACAAAAACGTCTTTATGCAGCACCTGTACGCTCTCTAATATCTTCTTTGGGGTTCCAAAAACACTATTTGCTTTTGTTTTATCTGCGTTAGTGAGGGGAGTACTAAGTGGCGGTGGTTTCAACATTTTGTACGCGATTATCGCGTTTTTTCCTGTCGCCGAAACTTCCACGGTCTTGTGGTTCGAATTCTCAACGTCTTGTTCGTCTTTCGAGTTCATGCATTGCTTCAACGCTGACGAGTTGTACTTGCGGTGAGGTGACGTAAAAATATTGCTGTTGGTTTCGTTAAACTTATCCACCGATAACTCATTAATGCTTTTCAAAATTTCATCATCGCTATGGGAAAATTGACAAATTTGTTAATTTTTAACCACATTAAAAATGAAGAAAAAACACTTCCCGAAAATTACCTGTTGTCAGTGGTACAAGTACATACAAACGTGTAATCTTTCATAATAATAAACGAATCAGTTATTGCAGTGTGGTTGTTTATGTTGTATGTCACGTTGAGCGATTCTTCACTTGCTATATCGAGTACCAGTTGTTTTATCTTGCACAAGGTACAAGGAGGCATAAATGCAAATGAGTGACTGAAAAACAAAATATAATGTAGAGATTTTAAAGTACAGTACACATTAGCCCAATAAGGCTACAAATAAAAGTGTTCTCAATTTTAGTTCACGTTTGACTAACTAGATGTGCATAAACACCAAGTTCCCGAAACGTCGTTTCGGTTAATGTTTCTTAGTTACAACGCCATTGTGAAATCTACTTAGTACATCATACAATATACTGTAGCACACCTTACATTATACTGCATGTTTGCAGTTTACTGTACCAGTATACTGTTAATTACAATGGTTTCAGTTTCAGTTAAACTCGTGGTTTTTAGGAACCCAACCACGACGTTAAGTGAAGAGTTGAACAAAAAAATTCATAAAAACTGCAAACTTAACATCTGTTGATAATAATTAAAATAAATTACCCTTTTAACGTGCTGTCTGTATATTTTTTCACTCGGATAACTATTATAGTTTTTAACTGCAGTTCTTAAAGCCCCGAAAGTATTTAGAATGAATGAAAAAACACCTTTCTTTTCCTTGTGTAAATGTGTGAAGTGGCCCTTTTATTTTTCTTATATAAATAAGAAAATATTTTTGCATACACTGAAGTATTATCCAAAGTGTGAAATATTTCAAATAATATATAAAAATTATAAAAATTTAAAATATCTGGCAGAATTAAGCTTTGTACAAAATTTCAACCCTCTAGGACGTAGGGAAGTCGGTCCAAAACGATTTCGAAAAAGTTGAAACAGACATCGCTCAGGTCAAGTTGAATAAAGAGTTTTAAAAAGGATGACTACTTAACTTCGAAAAGAAAACACAAAGTGTTGACCATACTACGGCATGGGCGATTGACAATTTAGCACAAAGTTTGATTCTGGAACTCTTCTTTCGTGTTCTGAATTGTAATTCGTGTAAATGCATTTACTTATGTGTAGCGAAATATGAAAGTACCGATACTTACTGTTTACTATCTCTTTCTATGATTTTAATGAAATTATATTTTTGTATCCAGCATTCGAATGAATTCTGTGATATATACTGATGAACTTCTAAAAACAAAATTAAGGTCATTTTATTGAAGTTGAAGATATCACTTTATATTAGATTTAGTTTTTTCCAACTTAATTGTTTGAAATTTTTTATTCTTGCATTTATATTTCGTGTTCGAAGGGTGGACAAAATGAAAACTGTTCTCCTACTATATATTGTTTAATACTACAAACGTTTTGCTATAATGTGACCCCCATAGAACCGAATCATTTAAAATAAATAAAATAATTGGTTCAAAAATCAATGAAAGCGATAACCACAACTTAAAAGCAAATATTGTTTGTAAAGGGACCATTTGTTAAAGTTGATTTGTTAAACTGGTAAAAACATTGCTTGTTCAACAATGCCAGTTTAGAACTATAAAAATTGCCTGTTCAACTATAATATTTACTCAAACTATTTTAAATACAATTTGCTACGTGGCTTATATTTATTTTCAATTAAGCTATGCCATGACGTCACGTTATGCAGGTACTGGACGTTCTTAGTGTATGACCTCCACCATGGTGTGTAAATTTGAATTCTCAAATCTAGGTTGACTAAAGATTATTGTGTATTCTCACTAAGAAACTTGAACTATTGCGTACGTATTAGACAAGAAAAAGTTAACTTGCCTTCATCACAATTTCCATAGTGAAGCACAAGAAGCACGAAAAAAAATCCACAAACGATCGCTTTCATGGTTGCTTGCATCTGAATGGTGATTTACAATATTCTGTATGGTAAACAATTTTCATAAGTTTTAATTCCAGTTGAAATGTATAAAATTAATCATTTAAGCTTGGTTATAATCTATAAAACTTTGTATTTTAACGGCATAAATCAGTAAACGGATCTGGAAATCACACCCAGCCGGAAAAAGACCAAGAAACAGATTATCTCTTCAAGTCCGCGACAGGGTCGATCTTGGGGATTAGCCCGATATTTTTGTTGCGGCGGTGGATCGGAAGGGCTGGAGGAAAATCGTTCATGAACTTACTTACCGCGACCCTCACGGACAAAGCGTTGGTTGTTTTTTCCGTCAATGAATGAGGATCAGTAAATGTTTTTAAAACCAAATGTTTTTTTCGTATTAATACCTTTACTTAGGTCAGTTAGGTGATCATTTTATCAAAGCACCGATTCTTACAATGTTCAAACAATTGAAGAAAATTGACTTCAATATGTCTCGATTATGGCGTCGGCTTTTGTCATAGGCATTTTTAAATTTTAAGAGAACACAAATAAAGTCTATTGCCATAGTTTTGTCCCATTAGAACAAGCGGTTCCTGGGTAATTGTTGTACAGTACATACATTAAAATAAATACATACTAATTGAATCATGGCATATTATACCAAAGTATTGTCGAATTGATAATCTCTTGAAATCAGTTAAACATAGCACGCAACGTTTTAATGTGTTTCATAAAGAAACACTATAATATTAAATACGCATCCCTTAGTACCATACATTCGTAAGTAAGGATAAACGGGAAATTTTGACAATCTGTTGTATATAAAAGTTTTCAGAATATTGATCTGAAGAATTGAAGAGCTAATTTTCAAAACGTCTTAAATTTAGGAAACAATTTTTTAGGAAACAGTTCATTTTCGATCATGTGTCAAGACACTTTGCATGTGAACGCGATTTTTAAGATTGCTTTTCAGTGACAAATAATAAATTTTGAGTTTTGTAAATAACTTATTAGAAATCAGCGATGCCCAGATAGTTGTCAGAGCTTCTTATCTAAAAAAAAATAATTAAAAGTGGAAACAAGACGTTTTGGAAATAAACTTCAAACGTCATTACATAGTTTCACCTTCAGATAGTTTTCACATAACCTTCTTTTGAAATTTTTTTTATGTGTTTTTGGATTTTTTTGTATATAATTTCCTTTGTATGTATGTGTGTGTGTGTGTGTATGTGTGTGTTTGTTAGGCTTTAAATCTACGAGGTACAATGACATGATTAAACGATTAAACCCACGGGGTTAATAACCACGTGAATTTAAAACTAAATTACACGATGAACTGCGTGATGAAAAATAAATGGCTCGTTATATTACACCCGTGATAGATGTGTTACCATGCCAACATGAACGTAAGTAGTACGGTAACTAATAAGATGAAGTAAAAATTGTATAATTTTTCTGTCATTATTGACGAGCATACAGTGACTGAAATAATATTGGCCTATTTAACTTTAAAATTATGAATACCGTAACATCCAAATTCTTTTTCGAATCAGTTGAGTTGATCACAAATTTACCAGGAGCATAATGTCCACAGGAAATATAGCCTACAAGTCTCGATAATAGTCTAAATCTAACTAATATTTTAGACTGGACAATTTCATATGATTAAAAATTAAGACAATTTGATGAAATAACTATACCGATATACAAACGTTTTGAAGCTACAGTCAGAATTCATCAAATTCAGAGAGTTCCGAAACAGTTATTTCGTTAATTGAGTCTGCAGTCGGAGTTGACTAAATAAGGAGTCGTTAAATGAGCTTCAGAGGACGCTATAAATACTGTACTGTAATACATTTGTCACTGTGCACTATCACATTAAAAATACCTTTGCCACCATACGTTATAACAGCTGTTGGAATTGTATTTTATTGTGATTTAAATTCCGTATCCGCTCTAACATTTTGGTTTAGAAACTTTTACAGTCTTGAAAAGAAACGTTAAACGAAAGAAAAATGACACCAAGATAGGTTATTTCGTGTGGGTCGATGAAGTTTACGTCACCTTGTATATTCGAATGTCGTCGTCTTGTAGACAAGTGTAACCGTGGTGTCATGTCTATTGTCGGCAAGGTCAATAATTTATGACATGCAATTTTTGTTTGCTCTCTATTATTTTTATGAGATGTGTGCAACATTCTTGTTATAATAATTGTTATAATAATTTCATTTTTTAATTAATTTTATTAGTCAAACTGGGATTAAATACATGCGTATAGCATACAATGCTAACTTACATACAAGTATTAGATAGAAATGTAGAATTTTAATGAACCCTCCTTAATCAGTGTATATTGAATGAAATTCTGCTTTTAGTTTTAGGAGTGTATTTGATAACGTTAAAATTTCGGGGCATACTGTTTATTAAAATGAAATGTCTAAAACAGCATTAATTCATTAGTTTGACAATAAGTAATTTAAGGCTAATTCAGTATTTAAGCGAAAAATATCCACACAAAAAATCATACAAGGAATTGGTCTACAATATTACTCGAAATTGGAAACGATTAAATTATTGTAGTAAGACCAATATCCCACCTGTTACATCAGGCACAGAACTTTAACATGCACATCATTTAAATACGCCTTTTCATGAAAATCCATATGACAAGCGTCGTTAAATCTATTGCTAAATTTGTCATCTAATTTGATGACTAATCTGGTTCGTATGCTGCTGTTACCATTATTTCCCGATATTTTGAAGTTATGACCGCCATTGTATTGTGAAACCTGTTTCACAATTTGTTTCACGTAAATTTTGCGGGCGATCATTACGACGAAGCTATGGAAGGAAATGTCTAGGAAGTGCCATCCCCATTGTCGGCATAGTCAATATTGAAGAGCTTATTTCCAAAACGTTTTAAGTCCATGAAATAAAAGTTTTCAGAAAACGACTTTTATAATACATTTGATCATAAAGTTAGCATTTGAACTTGGTTTTTGAGAGTGCTTTTCAGAAAGAAATAATAAGTTTTGAGTCTTGAAAATAAAATATTTAGAATCAGCGATACACAGATAGTTGCCAGAGTCTCTTAATTAAAAAATATCAAAAGTGGAGATAACACGTTTTGGATATGACATGCAATTTTCGTATAAACTCTACTATTATTTTTATGAGATGTGTGCATCATTAAAATTTTCAAATTCAAATAATTATATTGCGTATTTATCTATATAACTAAGATTCCTGAGTGAACGATGTCAATGTCGATGTTAAACTCGATATAATCGAGTACTTTGGTCTTTGCCCCCCCCCCCACATCTGCATTGGTATGCAGTCTAAATTTGACTTATGAATGAAACTGGACTGTATCATTTTTGGGTTAATCGTCGTTTGCGACGAGAGTGGCACACTAATCACAACTATAAAAAAAATTATATACATGTTATACAAAAATCATAAGTGGTCAACATAAAGCTTCATAAAATTTACAAAATGAAGGGATTAGGTGGTCAACATACAAGATAGACAGGGGATCAGTGGTCAACATACAAATATAAAATGCATGCATTTGTATTGGGAAAAATCCGTCGCCAAGAGAAGTGGTCAACATAGACAGGGTGGTCAACATACAACGTGGTCAACTTTACAGGTTCCACTGTATATACACCCACATATATATAAAGTATTACAGAGGACTTTTCCAATAGTCGCAATGTCCTTGACCTTATAATGTGGAAAAAAGAAATTGGAACATCCGGAAATGGACGTTAAATTTTGATTACAATGTCCAACAAACAATGTTGTTCATCAATCAACATTTCGAGTCCTAAAACTTTTTCCAAATATCCTTCGTTCCAAAGTCATAATAATGAATTTTCTTTTTTATTTTAAATACAGTATAAAGTATAAAAACAAAATGAATTTCAAAAAGTTGTTATTTGAAAATTAAAGATGCTGGACAATAAAATAATATACTTGTAGTTCTTGATAACTAAAGAGCTCTATTGGAAATAATAATACTTAACCACAGTATAATTTAATGTTTTTGTTGAAGTGAAAAGTAAAAAAAAATAAAATTTGTTGAAACTACTAGCTATAAATGTTGAATCCATAAAAATAAGGTTAGACTAATATCAATCCTTTACCGGGCAATTTAAAAAAAAAACACGATATTTTGCAGTTAAAGTGTGAAACTCATAAAAAACATTAAATTGTTACTCGTGCAATGTATTTGTTACCGTGACAAATTGTTTCTAAACCCACGCAATTTTTGGTGTAGCAAGTGGAATCATTTGTAGACAACTGTGATGTCAACTGCTTGCTAACCAGTTTTCATTGGTTGGGCACGAAGCTGACGTCACAGTTATCCAATAAATTGCTCCACTTGCAACATTTATAACTGTTTCAGGTATAAGGAGACCATTAAAGTGTGAAAATGCTTTGCACGTCGCTTATTGTAGGAATTGTCAAGTCCCTCCCTATAAGCGGCCAAGTGAGAGTCGTAAGTCATTGAGGTGTACATGGGGGACGTTTGTCAGTGTCCTAATACATGTATAGCAGTTTATAACTTTGCCCCTGGAGTTCTTCAACATAGGTACAAAGTTACGTTAAAATCGGTTCAACCACATTCGAGTTATGGGCGAACAGACAGACAGATTTTTTATTTTCGTATAGATAATAGAGATACTATACCTTCTAAATGATGACAAACAACTTAAGATACCGGAAAAACAAACTATTAAGGGTCATTTTTTTTATATAGCTGACCAAAAAACCTGACGAATAGCAGAAGTTCATGATCGCCCTAACACACACACACACACATATACAGAGCAAAAGAAAAACTATTCGACCAAAATACATGAAAAAGACAAAATGTCACTATAAATTCTTCAACGACCTTCCTTATGAAAAAGAAGAAGAAAACTGTCCTCGTCTGTATCCCTCCCCCCAAAAAACCCTTTCTTCAACATGACTTTCCTTTTGCAACGACCTTGTCCTAGTTTTGGTAAAAGAAAAAGCATTTCCCTAACACTTTAAAAAAATACTGGGCTCTAGTGAAGATATTTTTCGCCAAGAAGATAGTGAAGTTAAGGTTTTTATATATAGATATATAGAACTCCCTGTTTAAGGAAACGTTGCGTATCTAATTACTCACAGCATCGTTCAGTAGATAAAGGCGTTACAAACTTTTTTTCTCTTTATTTTGTAGTGTACTTGTATTTTCATTCTCAAACTGGAACGACCTGTTCATGATTGCTTGTCATGCAAATTTTTTCTCACGAAACTGTTTCTAAACTACGGTAATTAGAAATTAAATGACCACAAAACGTGTTCAACCTGAAACTATGCTAAATATTTTAAAAAAAGATCACCCCTATTTGATTTTTTGTTTTTTATAACTATCATCGATAATGAATGAAAGTTTATGACAGAAGTTCTCTACTTCACGAACAACATAGAAATATAGTTTCCCTTTTATGTAAATACAAAGCAGATGAAACTCGAATTTGTGATCTCTAGACACTTAATTCATGTAATTTTTCAGCTAGATTGAAAATTAACAGTCGTCTATATTACTAAAATTGTTACGAGACGGATGTGACGTCGATATCGATGTTAAACTCAATGTAATCAAATACCATGGTCTTTGTCTCCTACTTTGGTATGTATCCCAGATTTGACCATGAATGAAACTGGACAGGAGGATAAAGAAAAAATAAATAACCTCTCTGGGGTTAGAGAATGGTCAGTGACTCGCCCCTGCTGGTTACCATTTTTTGATCTACCGTAGCTTGCGACGGGAATGGCACACTGTAACGTAACGTTCTACAAATTTTTTATTTAATTTTTTTTTTGATTTTTTAACTATCTAAAAGATTAATGAAACTTTGTCATAATATTGTCTTAATTGTAAATAACATTAAAAAAATTGTTCTCGTTCAAAAGAAGTGAAAATTGACCGAGTCAGAACAATTTTTACCATGTTTAAACAAGAGCAGAAAACTAACACGCAATTGTTACACGCAATTGTTATACCCTTGTCACACGCAATTGTTGGTTTGACAAATCGAGCAATTTGTGAACAGTTGTGACGTCAGCTTCTTGCCCAACTAGTTTTAATAAGTTGGGAAATAAGCTGATGCCACAGTGGGTCACAAATTGCTCAACTTGTTATTCCAAACACTGCGTGTGACAGGACAAATTTGGTTTTAGATTTCAAAGTAAAATATCTAATAACACAACATTCTCTGAATCACGAATAACGTATATTCTTTTCAATATACACTGATAATTGAACTATAGGTAGCTATAGTTAGTCAGATACTATGAACTATACATTGTAGATAGTCAGATTATTATACATGTAGTAGATTTATACAATATTGAAAATAATCTAGAAAATAATCCCCATGCATTTTTTGGATTTTTGAATCATTTCTAAAACGAATTGTACTTTTTTCACAATATTAACCACATCACGAATACCATAGAAAAATTGCTCTATTTTAATATTGACTGAAAATTAAAACTCTTCGTTCAGGTTTCCATTACCATTTCTGGACATTCCGTATGAAACATGTACAATACAATTCCATTAACAAGAGCTTAAGTTTCGATAACCACAAAATCGCTTTGTACAAATTCGTATTAAACAAACAATATCTTCTGTACAATTTGTACAAAACACGATTTAAAAAAAAAACAACTTTCACTATTTGACAGATCACCAAGTTCTTTGAAATGTCCACGAAATCCCAAATGACCATTACAAAGGCACCTTTATCACGATTCTTTGGACATCAAGTAGTTTGACCCAGTCTTTTTGCAACCTGAATACAGATAAACTGATGGTCTCAGAATATAAACATCACATAGGGGAAATGCCCATTTATACCAGACCAGACTAATGGCATTTCATCACACAATGGTCTTTCGGGCATCTTTAAAAAGCGCTAACTCGCTAAGGATGGTAAACGTCTACAAGACAATGCAAATTAGCGAGGCAAAGCCCCTATCTTTCAACGATTCTTAGAAAGATAACGCCGAGAAACGTTAAGATGTTTAACGAGCATAATTTTTCAGATTTTTGTTTTTTTTGGAGAAATTCCTGATGACAAAGTATACGATTTCAATTTATATCTGAAAGAATGAAAAAACAAAATCGAAATTGCGCTTACCATTAATTATAGAGGCCCCTATTGTGTTCGGTATGACAGTTATCAAGCTGATTATTAATAAATGCCATCATCAACATGTCGATGTCAGGATATCATCATATTTCAAAGACGGTAATTTTTTTATTCGTTAAAATCTGAAAGAAAAAAAAAATCTAATTTTTAGAAAATTTAAATTTATAAAGTGTATGAAATTCGTAAACACTATATTACAATACGAAACAACATTATCGAAAGTTAAAAAATAACAATTTATAGCTAACACATATTTGATTATGGAATCGAAGAAAAGTGGGTTATACGAAGTGATTCTGTCAACTCGACTATTAATTGATAATTACGAGTCACGTTCAAATTTAACCCGGATTTATTTTGTGTAGCGCAGGAAGACAAACATCCAACAGAATCTGATTCATTTTTTTAACACCTTCATGACACACGTTTAGATCAACGTATATGTAAAATATAACTTAAAAATTTTACGTTCATTTTAAACGAACTCATAAATTAATACTAGTGTATAATTTATACTTAATTATATACACTTAGTTCCATTATACTTTTAAAATTGTTTATGCAAGCGCATTTCCTTTAAACTTAACTACAATAAACATTATACTTAGTTAAAGAGCACGCTACATAATTCTTATTAAGAATAGCCCAAGCCTTCAGCTCCATCTATCTATCTTCATCTCTGTGAGAACGTATCATGGTCCGGAAAATGTGTCAATGCAGTCGTGACATCTAGCGACACTTTAATAAAACGAAACTTTCAAAAATCCAAATCCTGCTTCAATTAAAACCGTGCATGGCACGCGCTATTTCTAGTTGGTTTATAATGTAGGGTACTGTAACCAAATTTACTGTATGTTATACAACTAACTATCAAACATCTAATTGTTATAAAATACAAAATCTGCCTCTTCTCCTCCTCCTCCTCACCAGTTATGTTTTTATAATAACAACAATAACAACAATCTAACAAAGTATAACAATCTGGCAATCTTTCTATAACAATTTGGCAATTGTTTTTTCCAGCAAAGTTGTTTCTACAGAAACAACCTTGCTTCCCGTAAAGAATTTTTTTACAAGCGCGTGCTTCCTCACCAGCGCCACCGTGTGTGAAAATTCCGAAAACTCTAACTGTAGCAAATATTGCGCAGCAATATGAGCTGAATGAATAAATAACTTTCCCGTCATTTTTGACAAGCTATTTACTAGTCAGTAAATAAAATTTTTTTCTCATGTTTTGGGTTATGGAATTTACTTTCCTGTTATATTTGAAAACTTCCGTTTGTGTGTAACTGCAACAAACTTTGTTTACATATGAAGAGAAAATTGTATATCCATGTATTACATAGTGTGTAAGTTGTATTTTTAATGCCTTTGTTCCGATGGGACGGAATAATAAAAATAAAATAAACCCAAAAAAAACAAACATGTTTATTTGGATAGCAATGCACTTGATTATCTGAGAGCAATTGAAGGGCTCGGGGCAAAAACCGCTCAGCTCCACTTTTTAAAATTTTACAGTAGTTACTAAAAGACTGTTTCGAACAGTAGAATATGTAAAATGTTTCAAATAAATCATTTAGACATGTAGTTCGATAATACATGTTTTGCCCAAAGTACTTTACTGGTAATATATTTATTTTCACAGTAAAGAAAAATGTGAAATGGAGCTGTTTGTTCTAAAATCAATACACAACAAATAATAAAGAGCTTTCAAACTGCTGTAAAGCTAACTTGGCTTATGCACTAGGACTATGAGCTCGAAAATTATAAAGAATATTTTTATCAATAAAATATCGATAAAAATTTGGATTATCGATAAATTAGCGATAAATTTCCAGTTTAATTAACTGCCTTATAAAATCAAATCACACTATTATAAAAATAAATTTTAATGAGATCCTTTGATATTAAGACTGCCGTACTTTTGTTTTGAGTTTGAGTTTATTTTTATACTTTCCAAACACACAGGGTGTCAATTTCAACCTTATTTAGAAAATACCATTTCAAAAACATAAGACATTATTTTAATGAGACTTTATGACAATAATACTTAGAATTAGTTTATTGTCTTTATTTAGAAAGTAAACTTTCAAGAAACATAAGGCATTAATGACATTAACAAGAATAATGTAGGTATAAGCATTGATGAAGATGATAATGAAATATGCCAAATTTGCCATATCTTAGTAAATAAAACCCAAGAGTGACTTTGTTTTCGATTGCTAATTGGTTGATGAATTTAAAAATTTAAACAATAAAGGCAACAATGAATTAATTAACGAATGTTATTTTTGAATTAACATGAAATTCTCGCGCTATCTCTGTAGTGTTGTGTCAGGTGGTTTACGTTTAAATTTCAGATAGCATTTGTTGATTTTTCAACGGGTTTAAACTAGTATGATAATATCTCGTTATCTGAGAATCAGACTGTTTCTTGCACCAAACGACGCAGAATTTCGTAACAATTATATCTGTTGAAAAAAAATAAATTTTTGTCAAAATGTGGAGTTGACCAGTTACCGCCTTTCAATGTTAATTACGCCACCCTGTACTTAAGTTTTTTGGAAACACTTTTGAGCTCCCCACGTACATAGTTAACCATACAGTAGTTTCTGTATAATGTTGATTTACTTTTCAAACCAGAGTTCACTTCTCAAAACAGACCATTTGTTTTTTAGTAAGCTAAGAATACAAAAAAATACAAAATTGATGGAAAATGAGGAGATAGAATTTCGTAACGGAAATCCTCACTGGTACAACATTTTTCGAGTAGGACGAGGTGATTAGCTGCAGTTTAACCGGGTGCTTAAACAAATCCATTAGGCACGGATGAAAGCCGATCCGCATTTTCACCTTATTCTTCAGTAGTCCCCTCCTTCTTAAAATTGCAAACTTGTTTACACTATCATTAATTAGATCCTACACAAGTATTATCTGATGAAAACAAGGCTTTTAACTGACCTAATGGATGCGTGACAGTTATTAATCCCTTGGCAATCGAGCGTTACAATCTTTCTTGCGCTCTATAAACGCAGTGTATACATAATAAATCAAAAACCGGATTTTATTTTTTATTATTAGAGTTAGTCAATTTATTTTATATCGAATTTTTTATCTAAAAAGTAAACAAAGTATCTAAAAAAGCTGCTTAATCCGACATCTCATAATAACGAAACTTAAGGAGAAAATGGTAGTCTTCGATTTATGCGAGTTTCTTATATATAACCTTGCTAACATGCGACGAGTTAAAATATTCAGGTGATGCTCGAGATATAAACGAAAAAATTTTGATTTTATGCGATTTTTCTATCAATTTTTTTATTTCGTTGGAATTTTGACGAATGCGATTTTTCGATTAATCGTGGTAAATTCAGTGAGATATGAAGAAAAAAAATGACTAATGAAAAACCAAGTTTAGTCTTTTAATTATGCAATTTCGTTATTATTCGACGATTAAAATTCTCCGTACAAAATTTTGCTATCGTGCGATCTCGGTGTTGTAGTTTTTATCAATTCCATGGGAAATTCAATATATGCGAATTTTAGATTTCATGCAAAATTTGCTCCTCGCACAAATCAAGAAATTCATATATTTAAAAAAAAAAATACGTTATTTTATAACCATTGACAAAACACTATAAAGGGTGTTTCTAAAAGGTCTGGTGAAATTTTATTTTAATCACATGCTACGCATCAAAATAAAGCAGAAAAGTTTCTATAGACATAGATCCAGAAAACGATCCCAGCTTCGGACCTTCCAAAACGTATTTATTTATTATTTATTTTTGAATTAAACGATCTACTTGAGATCAAATACAAATGTTTTGTATTGAACAAATACATGACTTCACCTTGTATCATCTTCGAAAGAAAACCGAACCCATGTTTATATAGCGTTTTTGCATCGTTTTGATGCGTTCATGCGAAGCATGTGTGGTTAAACTATTGACCAGACCTTTAAGAAACACCCCGTACAAAAGCGTCGTAAAATCCGATAATCAAGATTTATATATCCAAACCTTTTATTTAAAAAAAAATAGGGGGAGGGGAGGGGTGAAGTTGACTTGTTCAACTACTCCCACACAACGTCATACTCAATAACAAGTCAAATAATACAAGCTAAAATTAAACTCGGGTGACATTTCACATCCTTAATAGCGCGCATTTACGACCCTGTTATAACCAGTTACGTATCCGTTTAATTTAATTAACTCGTCAATGACTGCGAGGATAAAAATCTTAATCCTCCCCACCCAAAGTAGTAAAATTAGGAAGAAAGAAAAATATCGGGAACAATTGAAAGAAGACAAAGTGTAATCGAAACGTGTCCAAATGACCCCTTCGACCACAAATAAATCTTGGTGTAGTCAAAGATAAAGAACAGTTCATGGGTAGTTTAGACTTTTAGACTTTTTCCGGTACGAAACATTCAAAAGGAATACAATCATAAAATTCGACACATTTTTTCCGACGACAAAAAAATTCGTCGCGTGTTTTTTTTTTTATACTTCTTTTTATTACACTTTTACCCTTTCTTACCAATCGAAACCGATGTGAAGGTGACCTGTTTTCCCTATTCTACAATTCACTCTATAGGTTTATTTTCTTAAAAATAAAATATCCAAAAGTGGGTGTTAAATGGTTACCACAACGCTCGTTATTCCACGTAAATCGGTATCCGGTATTTTTTTTTAGTGTCAGTTTCTCGTTAACCGTCTTAAAGGATCACCCTGACATCTTACACAGTACAAGCTATAAATTTATCGTGAAACTATAAACAAGTTACATTCTGTATAATGTATCATCCTATAACAGCAATATCATTACTCCGAATGATGAATCAGATTTAAATGCATTTTACAAGCAGAATATAGCATAGCCTACATTCGCAAGTTCTCATATTCGCGATTAAATAATTATAATATATTATACGGTAATTATTTATAACCATGTAATGTATTCATGACTTACTAAAACAAAATTTGCAACAAATTGGTTTCTTATATTTGCAATTAGTGGATGGCTCTGCATTCGCGAATTGGCTTTTTATATTCGCGAGATTTGCGATGCATTTTAATAAATTGATGTACAAGTATATTAAAAATGTTTTTTTAAGCATACGTTTTATATACTGGCATATATCGTCTATCATATTGGCTTTTAATTAACAGCGTATAGATAATGACCCCCGACACACTAAGACAAATCCATAGACATCTCATTCATCAATATCTACCGAGTCGTCTTGTTTTGTATGCACAATATTTATATACTGGTATATAGCGTCCGCCATATTAATATTTTATTGATGTCATATAGTCAGTGTCACTCGTAAGAATATGATAGATCCAAAAACACCTCATTCATTAAAATTCATCGAGCCAATTAGCCTGTAAGTGGGTATAAAGAATAATACATATAAAGCATGTAGCGTCCGCCATATTAGTTTTTCATTAATGCCCCATTAACAAGTGTCACTTGGCAAACTAAGACAAATCCATAAATACTACATTCATCAAAATTCATTGAGTAGTTTTGTTTTTATATGTAGAAACTCACAACTCACTCACGAGAGAAGCTAATATGAAGAGTATAAAAATAAAAATTAAGTGATTCTAAAATACATACTAAAAGTGTTACATTCGCGATTCATTGGTTTTTTATATTCGTGACTAGCAAGTACAAGTAGTCCTGGATTTAAGCGAGGATTAAATTGCGCTCATCTCGCATAAATCGGAACTCGTACATATCAAAATTCTCCAAGTGGTAAAACTTCCACGTTCAGTCACTTGGGCACCACCGCACAAAATCGTATAATAAACAATTTTTCTCGCATACAAACATTTTTCTTATCACATATATAAAGAAATTGCATATAATAATCTCGCATAAATCGAGAAGTATTGTTTTATTTTTTTTTTAATATTTCAATACAGTAGTAGCTACTGTACCATAATTAGCTTCTCATTTTCGCGAGTCCCCCAGTTTCCAATTAAAGCGATCACATTTAGTTTACTTTATAAGTTCAATTTTCTTTCAAGATACACTACAGTGTTACATTCGTTTTACATCGTGTCATTTCATCATGCTTCTTTTGTGATTACAATCTTTCACCCTGTACATAAATAGTGAACATCAAACAACTATTCCTTGCGTTAAGAGAATCATCATCATCAAACAACCATAAACCCTCCTCTACTTGTCAAAACAAATTGCATCTGGATCTTTCGGAGAAAGCTCTTCATTCTTTTACATTCAACAGGCACATCCTTACATAGAAGAAATAAAACATAAATAAATCTATCCTTAACGTTCTATTTATCTTATCTAAAATCAGAGAAACCTCTTCCCGTTTCGATCAATGACTGAACAATCGATTTTATTGGAAATCAACACCGCAATGCTGAAACTCCAATATCCAACATCATCCATGGTACTGCAATTAAAATGTCATAAGCACTGTTATTTCTAATAAAAAGTAAATAAGCTGTCTGAAAATGAAATATTTCACTGTCATAACCACAGATTCTTATACTAATATTATTTTATTGAAATAAAAAAAAATATTAGAAAAGTTAATATCAGCTGCTAGTTATACAGTATGTAAAGAAATGAAAGGAAAATCAATAAGATTTTCCCATCAAGTTGGCAAAGTGCCATTCTTCATTAAATTTAATCAATGAAGAACATAAATACAGTCAATGCTGGGGATTATTCGGTGATACGATATCCCATTTTTATTATTATTATTATTATCCAAAAATAGATTTAATTTTCCCCCCATGTGGTTTCACGAATCAAATTGATAGTTTTGTTAAATTATTCCAAATTGAGACTAAACGTTATTTTCGTGCAAAACGGTTTCTTGGCACTTCTTGTACGATATACATAAAGTGCTGAAAGCTGATACATACACTACACCACGTTATGCAAAACTTTATAATATATTTACAAATTCATTCAACGAATCAAGCAATGATTTCATAACTATAATAAAAATACACACAAAAATCAAACGATTTTTAAAACCATATCTTTTATATATAAAAGCAGGGGATCTCCATAGTCTTGAAAGTTGGTATGATACCCCCATTACGTGTTCTTGTACATTCATCTTCATAAGTTTATGCAATAAGCACAAACAAATTTCAATAATATTAAAATACATGGGGACCTTAGAGACACACTGTATAAAATGGGTCCCGTAAGTTCAAAGTGGGCTTAAAATTTGCATTGCGTTTCAAGTGAAATGAACCTTAACTACGTTTGTGGTGGAAAATTACTTTTATATTTTTGGCTGCGAGCTTATAGGACGGAGCTTTCAGGTTTCTAACCCGCATTTTACTATTTATTGCTCGAACCAGCATCAGTTTGTAATAAAAATTTTATTTCAATTTTTTACGGGGAACTTATTCCCCACTGTGGAAAAAAAATAGAAGTCGAATAACAAAGCATATACTACTTGTACTAGGTCGTACACTCGACACTCGTAAAAATTAGCTTTTAAATCTGAAACGTTTAATAGATACCCTAACTAAAAAAAAGTCGGATAATTAAGTATAATATATATACACACACTAACACAGACATACAGACTAATGTATTGTATACTGTAATGTTCTCACAAACCAAGCACACCCGAGTGGACCCCAGAGTGTGGGGTGTGCAATAAACTAAATTGGATTGAATTGAAATGTGCATGGTTCGTTTTCACTATAATTATGCATCATTCGTTTTCGCTATAATTTTACTAGCACGATGTTTTTCGGTTAATTACCATTTTAACTGTGACTAACATCCAAATCACTCACTCATGCTCATCGCCAAAATTCGTAAATCTACACTTTTCTTAATGGAATCACTTGTAAGGTCATCGTCATCATTCCAATCAATCCATTTCCTCTAAGTCTTTCAAAACCAGTTCGCAATCTCATTGCTTCGTCTAATTCGAACAAATTCTCTATGATTAAAAATCTTTACTAAGCAAAAATAAAATACCAAAAAAAAAATGGATTCAATTAAAATAAAAGTATTAAAAACTTTATATCCCTCGGATTTTCTTTTCGCCACAATATTAACAAAAACGAAACACTATTTCAAACACAGGAAGAAAAAATATATGTACTATATATAAAAATATATAATAATAAAAATTGTTAGATCCAGCTTTCCGATAGTTTGGTCGCAGAACGAAAACGTCTCCCAAGAGGCCCTTTTCTCTTATTTCGCCGTCTTTTTACGTTTAGCGCATGCGTATAACATGTTTCGGAAACACCATGCTCTCTCTCTTTCTTGTTGGGCAAAAGCAGAGCCAACCCGCGTTTGGCGAATCATTCTGCCAGCACCCCTGTGTCAATGCGGGTGGCTCTTTGCTTTGCCCCTTATACCACACACCACTTTTCAGTTTTCAACAACACACTTTCATCATTTATAACCACCAAAAATTTTTTTAAACTCGTATTATAACCATACCTGCCACTAATTACTGCCACTTAATTCGCTCGCCAACTCTCGCATTTATTCTAATTTTAATAATTATCACTATCAACTTACTACAACCGTATACGTCTGCTACAGGCTCCTTTGATCACTCCAAACGCAAGAGATTCTGAATACAAGGCAATGAACGACCTCAACTTCCCGAAAAAAACTTCATGAAGAAAAACCAGGAGGTGCTTAAGAACTCAAATTTCTAGTAAAATAACAAGATGAAAGAAGAAGAAGAAAGACTGTGATGATGGCCATGCTTCGGATGAAGCTGCAAAGGCTGACTTTGCTCCTGATTTCTTGCCTCATGACCACGTGCAGTGGATCACCAGGCCATAGCGAAACCCCGCTGATAGAGATCAACCATGGTAAGATGGGATCCTTTTTATTTTCCTACTTTTTTATTTATATCTATTTTTTTTTCTCTCCTTATTTTCAATTTCTTATCAATTTTGTTATCCAATGTCAGGGTTGAATTTCATACCTCTCCAAAAAAATATGTTTTCCTTTCTTGGAAAGTCTATCTTTTGAGT
The DNA here is from genome assembly GCA_034695005.1 of Cryptops parisi. Classification (NCBI taxonomy): domain Eukaryota; kingdom Metazoa; phylum Arthropoda; class Chilopoda; order Scolopendromorpha; family Cryptopidae; genus Cryptops; species Cryptops parisi. Next base: position 20,090 of record JAQIWH010001642.1, read on the forward strand.
TTTGTAAGAAGAATGTGTACCAATCAAATACCAATTACCAGAGAACAGTCTTTGGTCAATATGGAAAGACAATATTATTTTCTCTGTTCGTTTGGCTGGTTTCGTTCGCAAGGGATGAAATTACTAACGTAGCGTGTGAAATGTGATCTGTTTGGAGTAGACCAAGGAAATATTAGTACTAAACAATAAATCAGTGAAAAGTGTGAAATTATGTTATCGATTGAATGTGAGTGAAATGCCTTGATATAATGATGCGTAAAATGTGTAAAATCTTACAAATACAGGTACCGGTACCTAGTTAACTTAACTATGGAACTTGACTATATTTTTAAATTTTACTCACTATTATATTGTATTCTGTGTTTTTCACATGAAATAAACCAATTCAATTCAACCATTAAAATGTAAGATTGTACGATTATCCCACACGCTCTTGTTAACTAGGATATGATTAAGTCGTTTGTCAATATATTCTGCATTTTAAAATGATTTTACATTTTAACTAGGTAGTTTATGAAATAACCCATTTTACACTTAAACGACAACATTATTCAACAGTTCAGTTCCAATGGGGACATCCAAACTGCTAGTTCAATGAAAATTCTGGTTTTATTTGTAGTCAAGTTGTAGCAAGATTTTTTTTTTCACCCTGTATAAAACAAAAACCTTCATCGTTATAATAAACTGAATAATGTTTCGAAATCACACAAAATAACTTTCATAAGAAATTATCGCTAAAATACCATTTTGTTTTCTGATGCACAAGTGATTGACAGGTAGCGATCCACTGTATGTGAATTTCGATTATATGCGAAGTTTAAGAAAAAAATCTTACTGTCGCAGAAATTGAAGACATGTATCGTATATATGTATGTGTGTGTGTGAGATAATGTTTTGTGATGATAAAAAAAAAAGCTAAAGCCTAAAGTAATTGGCCAGAGGGTGTGAAAGTAGATGAGATAAAAGTTCCTTTCAATCTACTTATTGGTCAAGCAAGGTTCGAAAAGGTCGAAAAATAGGAATCCATCACTTTCTCCTATTGACCATCCATCATCTGTGGGATAAAATTTACGACTTGGCCCACGGGTGAAAAACAGAGCATTAAGAATTAAAATACGATAATGGTTCTCAATTCGGGAAGGAAATTTATCACGATTCTTGTTCGTTGCTACTACCCCATTGTCTTAAACTTTCAAACATTTTTTCCTTTCTTATATTTCAACCACACTTTTAAGCAATTTTTTTTCTTCGTCAGCCGAGATGTCTTTTATTTCGGTTTTTGTGTTTTAATTAAAGTTCCACACGACTAGAATTAAAACTTGCACACACACTGCAGCACATTCATCACTATACGCGAAGTGAAGTCTACAATTAATTCTGCAAATTGCAACATAAGACGGAGTTGTTTAACAGGATTGTGTGATGACTTTCGCAACAACGTTTTGTAACAATACAATTTAAACCTGTATTATTTTAACTCGTGCTGGTGAATTTTTCAAAATTACATACAGTGTGCTCATCAATCGAATACTAGCGGAGCCCTAACTCTCTGCTGTTCGATAAAGTGTAAAAACCTAACTTTACCAGCCAATTCCTATTTTATTGAGCTATATTTTAAACACTTTTTTATTGACGATGAAAACAAAATTTTAACTCCGCTAAAAACAAAGTTTACAGAAACTTCTCAACACTTGCGATTGTATCCTTACCATACTCGCGAGTTACTCATAGTGGTACTTACTGTTCTGTTAAATGCCCAACCTCGAATTTGTGTTGTTGTTGTTGCTTAACTACTATATGTGTATAAATGCCAGTTTAGGTTAGTATTAATCATGAAATACTAATATTTATACCCACAGAGAGTAGTTTACGTTAGTTAAAAACAACAACACAAGCCACAATCAAATTCGGGCGTATAACGGAATTGTACCCTGATGTTAAAGTACATTGAAAATTATTTTTAAACGTAATTTTTATATAATGTCATATACAAATATACAGTGTAACATACATAATGCAAAAAAATTTATTTTTGATTTTCGCATGTTTCAATTTATGCGAATTAAAATTTATGAAATCTTTGCGTAATTCGATATTCAATTTATGCGTGTTTTGAGTTATTCCATTTATTTCTGCACGTTTTAATTTATTTATTTATTTATGTATGCAATTTTTTTACATTGCGTTTATGCTATTTTTGGTTTATGCGAAGAACTTATGCGGATCTCGTTTTGTGCGGTTTTTTTTTTGTTACATTTGACTACATACTCACAAACAACTGTATATGGCAGTATACGTTCAATTCTCACTCACAAGTGAAGCTAATATAAAGAGTATAAAACAAGTACATTAAAATGATTTTCAAGCATACTCGTTATATATTAGCATATATTGCGTCCACCATATTGGTTTTTACAACATATAGGCAGTGACACTCATCAGACTAAGTCGGATTCATGATACCTTATTCATCAAAATCCATCGAGCCATTTAGCCTGTAGGAGGGTCTAAAGAATAATGGATATATGGCATTTAGCGTCCGCCATATTGGTTTTTTATTAATGCCATATAATAAATAAATCAGTGTTACTCAGTAGGCTAAGCCCAATCTATTGACACCTTATTCATCAAAATCCATCGAGTCGTTTTGTTTTATATGTGAAAACTCACAACTCACTCACAAGTGAAGCTAATATAAAGAGTATAAAAAAGAAAACAACAACCATCTCATCAACAAAAAACAAAAATCACACACCCCCAAACAGCTGTACATTAGTCACTAACAACCTTACACTTTGTCGACACTCGTTTCGCTTTGCATTCGAATGAAATGGTTTTTATTTAAAATTCAATCAATACCAAGAAAAAAATGACGGAAACTACAACTAAAACAGGTTTACATGTTGAACAAGTAATCAAATTGCCTAGTACTTAACATACAAAAAAAAAACAAATCTTGTTATTTGCGACAAAAGCGCATAAACGCTCTTAATCCTCGATTCATTGGTAATTTATACAACATAGTCTGTGTTGGTGCCGATTTTAATGTCGACAAAACACATTCCTTCCGACAAAAAACTTCCACGATTCTGAACACACTCGTTACGAGTTGGTATCGATTCAATACCATTACAGTACTGTAAACGGTAGTCTTCTTTTTTTTTTGTCTGTCTGTCTGTCCTGTCGGTTCCTAAAGTGAAAAACCCAATTCAATGATTGTTGTTCACTCCATTCGACCGAACGACTCATCTAGCATTGACCTAGTGTGTCTTGTGCAAAGGCCAAAATTGACCTAGTGTTTTCTCTGCAAAGGCCAAAACTTGTACCAACACCATTACGTGATGATAACAAGGCGAGTTCTGAAGGAAAGCAAACACACTAGTTAATTTGATAATTATATTTAAGTGTGTGTAAAATTCGCTGAACTTGCCTAATGGTAATTGTAATTGGTTTCCTGAATGTAGTTTGCTCAAAATTTACTCGCCCATTATTCGGCAACTTCATAATTACTATACAGCGGAATGACGATTAGTGTGTAAGACGTTTTCCCGCTTAAGAAGTTGTTTGAGGTATACATTGTCTACTTTTGAATTTAAATGAAACAACAAGCTTTGTTTTAACTAAATTCATCCGGCATATCACAAGACACTTACAAAATAAAAACCTGTTCAAGAAGATTTTAGTTCAAATATTTTTCCGTTTAAGAAATTGTTTCACATATAAATTAAATATTTTGTTCTTTAATTTGAAAACAGTTTATATGTATTTTGATTATACTCATTACGTCATCAGGTGTAATGGACAATTTTATTATTATACCGTAAACACCCGCTTAATAAGATTCTTTTTAAAATCGTTTCCCTTTTTAAGAAATTATCTGAGATATACATTTATATCGTACAGTATATTCGACTTTCAAATTCAATGTATTTTGATGAAATTCACCCGATATAATATGTAACTAAATTATTTAATTCGAGCCGCTTAAAACGTTTTCTCGCTTAATACGTTATACAATGTATCACTTATTGTTAAAAAAAAACTATTTTTTTTAAAGTTTATGTATGGAATGAAATTGTTATTTTCATGCCTTCCAGTTTAAAACGATTTCCGCGAATATGTTTTGAAAACGTCTTTAGCCGATTAATTTTGATTTCTAATCGAAACTGAGAATAATATACGAACTTTAAAATATTATTTTTAAATTGAAAACAAAAACTTAAAACGGAAGATGTGGGGGATCATGAAACCTTAAAATCAACAAAATACCATGAAGAAAATTGCACCTAGAGCTTCAGCAAAAGTACATTCAATTTTGTTTTCACCAAAACAAAAAACACAACTAAACTTCGACATATTAAAACTTTATAATGAGTCGCTTGTTTTATTTTCCACTACCCAACATAAAATTCGCTTTTCTCGGCAATTAACTTAATTAACTTCATATGAAAACAAAAACATGAAACCGACTCTAAGTTAAGAAAAAATCATAACATGTGCCCATATAATTGCCAATTGAAGAAAATCGAATTTGTAATTAAACCAAAGAACCAAAAATAAAGCCGACGTTTTTTTTTATATTAAGGCCAATTATTCCAGGTAATTGAAAATCCGCTGACAAATGGGGATTCGATTCTAAGAGTTTTTCTAAAGACGTAAAAAAAAAATGTAAATCACTTTTTTTTAGACATTGCTTATTCACAAACTTTCAGACCCCATTTTGTGAAAACGTTTATATTAAGAGGCCATATCAACTCAAAGGCGCTTTGAAACGTTTATTCGTGCTGGTGCTAACCTACGTATTAAATCAATAGCCGACTATCAGGTTATGGGCCCAGCGCGCATTTACTGCGCTTCTTTGAAAAAAAATCAAAGCAACGTGTGAACTTGAAACACATTCACTGAATTGGAAATTCAACTTGTTTTGGCATCGATTCAACTATTTATTTTACGCCATAAATTAGCCGTGCAATTGAGATGTAGGCAAAGAGGAAAAAAAAACACATTTTAACGTGTTCTTTGAAATCAAACGCAATTTTTGAAAATCGACTTAAGAGGGCGTTGCGAAATTCATGTTTGCAAAATCGCAATGTGACAATTGCCTCATCCGCAATTCACTACCGGGTTTGAATGTGAAATCCTATTCCACTTTTAACACCGAGGAAAAAATGGGAGAAAAATCGATTTTTTTCTTACTTCCAATACTTCACTAGGAATTTGTTTTACAACTTCAAATGGCAGCAATTGCCTTTAATAGGGAGAAATTGATTTTGAAAGAAAATTGTCGATTCAACACCTTTAAGAAAATAGCATTCCATTACTTCCGTATTTTTTTCGGTTCAATAATACGTTCTCACACTTCATCATTTCATGTAAAAGTCTTTGACTTGTATGAGATCCTCGATTTCACGATGTCACGATGTGTTTCTTATTTTCAGTTTCAATTTTCGGAGTTAATCATTTAATGTGCAGGAGATCTTGGATTAATTAGAGAATCAAATTTATCGAAAATGTCACATTAATCGAAAATTGTATATATTGAAATTTCCATGTAGAGACAACATTTCAGTTTTCAGTCACTTATTCAACAATGCGCAAAATCGCATAATAGAGAATTTTTCTTGTATTTAATCATTTGGGAAACTTTTTTGTCACATTATAGACAAAATTAAATTTATCCAAGGAATTATCCAATCATTGGAATTATCCAAGGAATTATCCAATTATTGGAATTATTCAAAGAATTTATCCAATTTATCCAGGGAACGAAAGATGGCCTATTTCGAAATTCCCAAGAAGTAGCAAAATTTTCAGTGTTCAATCGCTTGTAAGTCACCGTAAAAAAATCGCATAAATAGGAAATGTTTCTTGTATTTAACTAACATTGTCGTATAAATACTAAAATTCATAACAAAAAACTCTCGCGTGAGTCTAAAATCGCATATATTGAAATTCCAGTGTGTCACAATTCGCGTCATTTGGGCATTACCTCACAAAATCGGGTAACAGCAAATTTTTCTTGCATTTAACGAAGATCTTAGAAAATTTATTTCGTCGCATATAACTTGAAAACTTCGTGTATTATTATAACAAATAAACATAATCAGAAATATACAAAATGAGACCTTAACTTGCAATATGGTGAACATCCATTATTTCATACTCACACCAATTTCAATTTTTCCAAATTGTTCTCAAAAAAAAAAACACTAAGCAAATACTTTAACAAAAATAATTATTTGTAATTCTACTTATTATTAGTATATAATCAACTTTTAGCTAACATTTAGTAAAGAAAATCGTCTTTAAAACCATTTTTTTACCGATAGCTATTCCCAAAAGTGAACGTCCTAAGAAAAGAAAAAACACACTGAAAAAATCTCGACTGTCATAGTTTGGCATGGGTTTTATTTTCTTGGGTCTTTCTCTGACTAAAATTGCCAACAGATAAGAAATAAAATAGTGCCTTTCCATATTCATTTACTCTCATATTTTTCTAGTTCCTCTACAACTCAAACCGTTTCCCTCCCCAGCACTTCCGATTAGAAAAGCAATCCACTGTCACTATAAACTAAAAAATGAAGCCGTATCAAGAAAATGACAGATATATTAAAAACACTAAAATTGTCTAAAACCCGCATAAAATAGATATTACATATAAATATACTTGAATATACGTGTACACAAAGCATAAGCTTATTAACGTTTGTTTTAATTAGACTTAAATGAGTTCTGCATAATTTGAAGAATTAATTCAGAAAATTATAGCATAGGGGCCACTCCTAGATATCAATTACGCTTCTAAGTTATTCTAACAACTTGTTTAATCTAGCTTAAGTGGTTCGTTTTTAATCTAAAATAGTGTCGCACTCTGTGCCTTGAAACATTGAAAGACTTCTTGACACTTTTTACAAACTTGTTGAGCAAACCCCTAGTGACCAATGCTGAATAGTTGAAGGAGAAGAACATATCGGTTGCAAGATTTCTTTTTCAATTCGATTTGTCTGTTGATACTTCTACGCAATGTTTGTCAAACGTTTGAAAAGTACCACTAGTGTTGCTCAATATCGTTCCAGGAATGAAAGGAACACAACAGTAATACTATGTCTTGATACTGTATAATGCATTGTAAAGTCAAAAGTACGGTACAAGTACGAATTAATAAAAAAAAATTATTGAGTAAATTATTGATTCCGAACATGTTCACCATGAATTGAAGGCTTGCCCGGAATAACGTTGTATCTTACAAAAATTCAATATTGAGATTGTTGAGATTATTATGGAAAAACGCACCTCGTATATGGGCCTTGCTAGTGCCACCAATAGACAAAACATACCTGAAACATAAATACTGTATATCACTTTAAAATTGGTCACTTAATACGTTACAATCAATGTGTTGCTGAATACTTTTTTTGCCATTTACTCAAAACTATGAATTGTTACATGCAACGTTATTCCGGGCAAGTCTTCAATTCTAATCCAATGTTGACATTTAAATTCAATGTTTGTTGCGTGAAAACGATTCCGTTATTTTCGAATATACCACCACAAAAAAATAAGAAAATATGATCATAAACCCAAACTAAAAATATCAATTTTTTTTCTTCAAATTTCGTTAACTTTCACGCACTAGTTATCAACTGAATGAAAACAAAAAATGTGATATAAAACAAGTTTCCTTTGAAAAAAAAGTTCAAAAAAAGTAAATTGATTTATTTATTGCGCCTATCGAGTGAAAGATTTAAGATTCAACATTAGGACCACCGAGATGGTGTAATTGGCTATTCACGGTGTGATGATCATAATTTTTATTTTACATTTTTATTTTTTTAAAGTTTTTCATTTTCCCAAAAAAACTGGAACTATTCCCAATTTTGTATTAAAAAAAAATATCACACACACACACAAAAAAAAAGACAACATGGATTAGAGCCAAGTTTGAATTGTAGAACACTTGTTTGTACACTCGCCGACAGCTGCACAATCAATGTTGCCGAGTGGTCTAATAAATCTGATTCACCTGACAACATGTTTTCGATATAAAAATAAAACAAAAGAAATTTCCAACCCCAAAGAACCATCTGATTTACGTTATTGGCTCTAAGATTTGTGGACCAATATAACATGACAAAATTTACAACTCCAAAACAAAAAAATATATATCCAAAATGTACATTAATTTTGGGAACAAAAGCTATCAAACAAAACAAAATACAGTATCTATGCTAAAAAAAACAACAAAAAACTAAGGTCTAAACTGTACTGTATAGACAGCGTCGAAAACAAATTGGAATCAAATTATGAGGAATAAAAGAAAAACAAGTCATAAACCACGGAACGCAAGTAAAAGGCGTAACGAAATGATGACTAACTTCAACGAGGAGACGTAGAAAGATATAAAACCGAGGAAAGGAAATTAAAAGAAGTATATTATAGGCGAGTAAAAAGTCTCCTTTCTTGACAGGTGAGAGAAGAATGACTGACGTTTCGGAACTAAAAGCTACAACATACTTTTAACTACACTAATCACAGCGTGTTACGCCGCATCCGAAGCCAATTTAATTTGCGACAGGAAACGCCAAATGACGATCATTAGCGAACTACGCATGCGTGTTACACACAAAAAAAAAATACCTATACTGTATATATAAATAAAAATAAAATAGCAAAACAATAGCCACTTGGGCTTTCTCAAGGAAATCGTTCATCACCAAAATGGTGCATCTCTCATTCGTTTACCCCCCCCCTCTGAAAAAATTTAGTGTTACTCTGTGATTAAAGTACAAAACGTCGACTAGCATCTGTGGACATTGTAAATGAGTGTACACACAGTACTCATAAAATAGTTAGGGTGAGAAGGAAAAAGGCGGTGAGGGTGGAAACCACCATGTACATAAAAAAAAATGCTCCACAGTTTTTAAGTGTGTTTGTATAGAGATTTTGTTTTTTTTACGGTACGCAATGTTTTTTGGGTAATTAGTATCTACGAGAGAGTAGCGAAGAGTATTTAATGGGTTCGTTTGTGAGAGAAGAAAAAACAAACAAGAAAAAAAAACAACTGAGAGAACAAAACGTCGTAGAAAATAAGCGTATAAGAAATTATACCTCTCTAAGGACCAAAGGTGAAGATGATAATGACAACTCCACCCATTCACCGAGCGGAAACGGTAATGATGAAGAAATAGTATCGTAATAGCAGAGGAGTAATAGTAAGTTACTACTGTACAGGGTGTACGAAAAAAAAAAACCCCAGAGAAAAAGTGAGTGGGTTTCGGCTTTCGCTAAAAAACAACAAAAAACTGAAATAATCACACAAAATCACCCGGAGGTTTTACGCGTCAAACTTTTTTTCAATCAAATTTCATCGACGCCAACCGTTTTTTGTTCTGACGTCATACCACTGGCGGATTTACGGGGATCGTGGTTTAGGATATTTAACACCCCTTCCCTCCCGATTCCCCGGACATGTTTGATTCATTGACGTTAATGCTATAAGGATGTTTTCGTGAAAAAAAAGAGACAAAAACGGCTAAAGTGTTCATATTGCGACTCATTTGTAGTTTTGATTTGCCACGAAACAGTTGAAATTTTTAGATATATTCGTCACGAAATATTATGTGAACCTTCCCCCCCCCAGAAGTGGGTTCTAAATCCGCCACTGCGTCCGGGTGCGTTTGCGTGCCCAAACAACGCAACACATGACGTAAAAAAAAACAGGTTGGCATCGATGGAATTTGATTGAAAAAGTTTGACGCGAAAATAGGCTTTAGTGTTCGCGATAGGTAGGTACTTGAGGTTTAACGAGGGCACCGACTGGCTTTTACAGCTATGTCATTTGGCCCTCAGAGTTTATTTAAATCAGAAATACAGAAA
>JAQIWH010001643.1:0-29959 GCA_034695005.1 Cryptops parisi
ATGTTAAATTGCTATGCATATCCAATATTTTAGAAAACAATGTAATAAAGGATGGTTTGTTTACGTGTGTAAAAATGATCGAATTATGAATTTTCACAAAAAAACCCGAGGGGGCGGGACGGGGGCACCAAGATTGGACCGTGCTTAGGGCACCAGTTGGACTTAATCCGGCCCTGACGATAAGAGAAAGTTTCCCAGATGCTCTTCATATATAAAAACATTTTGCTATTATGCTATTTCTTTTCGGTGGTGCACAAGTGACTGATTTTTTCTTCTACTTTGTGGTATGTTAGTCAAAAATACGATATTACCTAAAAAAAAATAGATTTATAGTTCAAAATGTGAAACTTTTCAACAGAAGACTCGATTTATGCGATTTCACTAATACGCGAAGAGAAAATGGGTCCAAATGTACAGTATATGAGAAATTTTGGGCAGTAACTGAAAGCTCGCTTTTTTTTTTGCTACTTCTAGGAATTTGAATATACAGTATGGGATCTTATACTTATATCGCATAAATCGAGACCCTCCTGTAGAATAGAGTAAAGCAAATGTATTGTTTTCAAACACGAAGTCAATGTCATTTCTGTGTGAATTGAGCAAAATGTTTATTACACGTATCAATGAAAATACAACTTGTAGGTCTCAGTACAGGATGTTATTATTATTATATAATAGGTTTTCTATTTTATTATTATTATTATTATTATTATTTATTTATTATTTACAACAGTGTTTGAGAGACAATTTCTGCAAAGTGTGTAATATGGAATCAACACTTTTCAATAGCGTAATAAGTCTGGTTATCGAAGGTTAGAAATTCGAGAAACAAAAATTATACAAAAAATTACATTTACAAAAATATATTTAAAAACAAAACAAAAACTTATTAAATGAATTATTTTTTAACAAAAATTGACATTATTTTTAGTATTCACCCTACAAACTAAATTTGGTACACTGACACATTATTTTTAAACATGAGCAAACGTATAACACTTTATTATTTATTTATATATATATATAACAACATTTTATTAATATACAAGAAAAAAATGGCCTCCATATTCTATATCACTTATAAATAAATAATTTGGCAACCATGACAAATATTAGTAAATATTAATAATGTTCAACGACTGTACTGATAAACATTTTTTTATACAACTAGTTAATATTAATAATAATACACATGTTAAAGATGAGGAAAAGCATTTGGTGAACATTTCTCTGATATTGAGTTCATGTTTATATAATTGGCAACTTTTTATATTAAAAAAAAGAGGTCAGCCAATGAAAACAAAGTTTGCATTTCAATATTTGACAAGTTTCGGATGTGTGACTGTTTATTATTAATATTTATTTTTTAATTTGGTTTGACATCAAAAATGGTCAACAACTCTTAAATTATCCAGTTTGTCTGGTTAGTTTATTGAAATTAATTTTTAAAAAAAGTTTTGCATAAAAAAATTAAGGAGAAAGTTGTGAGTTTTCTTTTTTATATACAGTGCATACTGTATAGATAATAAAAGTTCATGTTAAAGGAAACATGTCATGAAAGAGTTTGTTGACTCATTAACCTGCCATATACTTTAAACATCTTAAACAAACCACTTAAAAAATATAATTTTTTCATGTTATGCATTTTGTTTTTTAAGATCATATAACTAGTGAAAGATAAAAATGACAAATTTTTGATTTGTGAAAATTTGGGTTCAATGATGTAGAAAACTTGAATTTTTTTTTCTACATTTTAAACAAATAGGCATAAAAAATATTCATTTTTGTTAAAAAAATGATTTTTCCTTTTCATTTACTTTGTTGTGTTTTCTTAATGTTACAGTGCATTCTATAAAATGCCTAGCATAATTTGGCAAAGTACGAAATATCATATATACAACTTTTTAGGTTAGTTTAAATAAGTTACCATAAATTTGGGTTCAATGATGTAGAAAACTTGAAAAAATTTCCATAAAAATAAAAATTACTAACAAAACTATTTTTTCATATTTGTTCGAAAAAAAAATATTTTTCTTTTCCTGGTACTTTTGTGTAGTATTTTCTTTTATGTACTTAAGTAAATAATATTTTTGTCCACTTTTTTTTTTTGACCAATTAAAGTTGCAAAGAAACTAGCGATTTTGTTAGAAAATTGCTCTCGAAAAAGCCTCACATCGTGAAGTCCACTGGACACGAATAATCACGAAATGTTAAAGAAAAAGCTCAGTGATCCGCACGGCTAGATTCTTCTTTTTATACACTAAAAAGGTAGTATTTCAAGCAAGAATTTTTTAGAAAAGAAAAGGGCTCAAATGTACAATTTTTCATGTTTAGTTTGTTTTTTTCTTCAACTCTACTTACATTGAAGACTTTGGGACAAGGACTTAGCTACTTCCTGCTCAAGTTTTTATACTTGGTTGAAAATAACACTCTGGTTTTGTCTTTTGTTTTTTTTGTGTGTGTTTGTTTTCAGCTAAAACCTTGGTATGTGCAAAAAGTTTTAAGCATGACGTACTATACTAATACTAACTAAAGATACTTTACTTTACTCGCTGCACTGGATTGTGTATTCTACTCCACAGCTGCACAACTTACAAAGGGTAACGGGCCGTGCGGTTCCAAAGAAACAGATGCAGTCGATTATTATTGTCATTTAACATTGATTATTTATTTAGCAATTTAAAACTTTTTTATTATTGATGCTTTTTAGTACTATATCTTTTTGTACTATTATTCTTCGCGGGCCGCATAATGTGGCCCGCGGGTCGTACGTTGTGCACGCCTTTACTCATTATACATTTTTCACTATACTTTACTTATTATATCTTTAGTATAGTGTGTTATGGTTTTAGGTGTACTAACAAACAAAACTTGTGGCTTGGTTTGTGGAAACTTGGATTGTGCTAAATTTAAACAAAACTTGTACTAATAAAATTTGGCTGCAAGTATTATGTTATTTACAATGGCATGTGTGAATAATATGGTACATTAGTGCGAGTAGTATTACTGTTGTCATTTTTGTATACGAGAGCATATATGCATTACAAAAGGAGTTGGTTTTATAAACAAGTTCCTGATACAGTTTTCATACAAATTGAGAATGGATGAAGAAAAAAAAAATTGTTGATATAGGACGAGGTTATCCAGTGTTGGAAAAGTCAACCTATTTCTCACACGCGAGGTAAAAAATGTTTTCGATTTCAGCAGCATACAACCTAATCTTGGCGATTAATTAAAATCGTGTTTTGCAGGTCTTTGAATTGGTGGATTTGTTGATGGTCATTATGTCTGCATGGTGGATTTCGTTTTAATGATGAACCGTTTGAAATTTTTTGATGATTAGTTTAATCTAGGATCGAGGTTTTTTTGTGTTTTGCATTCCTGTGTTTATCGTTGATTAGAAATGGTCGAATTTGGAAAGGTTTTGTTTTTTTTTCGGAAAGAATTTTGTGCTAAATTGTGTTATCTTTTGACCAGTTTCTTTTAGAAAAGGAATACTACATTTTAGTTTAACCTAGTGAATTAAGGATAAGAAAAAATGTTATTTTTATTTGTGCTAAATGCATTCTATCGTGCTTTGTATGCATGGTGTCCGAAAAAGAACTGCGAAGTTTGAAATGGAATTAGAATAATGCTGTTTTGAAGAGATGTATTTCTATTTAGCATAGTGAAGAAAAAATGTTACAAGTTTATCTACGTGTAACTCAACGTGTGCATTGTGCACCATTTACAGCCTTGCAAAGATCAAAACATAATTCCGTCTCAAACCACTTTAAGCATATGTTTAAGAATATTGTTATGTAATTTTGATTTTTTGGGAGGTGAATCCATTATTGCAGCACTGCGCGTTTGTACAATTATATGGTCTGTCTGTGCTTCTAGCTTATTTGGTGGACATCAATTGAACTGAATTTACTTTACAAATAATGGTCAAAAAGTTGTTTAAATCCCATATAATATTTTTCTAACGTAAGTCTAGCTAGTTCATTGGCTCAATTTAAATTCAACTAATGGCTAATTGGCTCAATTCAAATTCAACTAATGGCTCATTAGCTCAATTCAAATTCAAATGAATTGTTTTTCAATGTTGTCACCAAATGACGCAAGGTGCCCGTCGATTGATGGGGTTTTCACTAGTGGAAAATAAATTTTATAAAACTGGAGTTCTGTTTTGGACACTCTGAAATTGATCTAGCAAACGTTATCACTCACTATATCGAATGTACAAAGACAAGAATTCAGATAATGTCACGAATAGTATGCATCAACAAGTGATCCAAAGTTCACATAGATCTGGTATGTATCCGGATGAGTAATAATTCTGGATATTCAATTTTTCTTTTTTATAGGTTTTGAAATGTAATACATGACAGATCCTTCTGGTAGAGATTAACCATTTTGAATTTATCGAAGTTTAAGATTTTTTGTGCGTTTCCAACATTCCAACTGTTGAAGCTGCGTGACCTTCTTGAGCCATTCCATGTTGGCCACCTGACTGTTTTTAAAGAGAAAGCTATCAGGCCATGCAGGGTCGTTGCTTTCTACTCTACACCTAAAGTCCCCCCAAAAAATCATGACATTGTTGGGTATGCCAAAGGGCAAAATGGATGCTCCTGTAACACCTGTTTTGTGTGTAGTGGGATTTTTTCATTTTCTTTGCCCCTAAGCTTTTGGCCTAGTATCGTCATAGGAAGCAGGAAAAGAATGTTGTTGGGTCGTAGGGAAAATTTTTATTATAGGAAGTGTAACCTTTGCAAAAAGACGTATGTTGTTTTTTTTTGTGCATGTTCGGGTGTGTTGAGAATGTTGGAAAGGAACAGCCTTATCTTTTTCGTGATTCAATCGGAGCCCACAAAAAATTGGGAATGGGTAGTACGTGGTGGTAATATAAGTTTGTTGCATGTAAGTATGATAGGGTCGTGGTTGTAATGAGAATTTGTTGTGAATCTAGTGTTCAAAGTTGAGAATTTGTTTCAGTGCTACCGGCGATGTGTATAGCAATCTATAGAATGCCAAGCCAGGTTGGAGTAATGTATATGGAATTAGCATTGGAATATTGCACTAAAAACTCGATTATCAGAAATTCTAGTTTTTCCAAATGAAGTCAAATTTCAGGTAAAATTTAGTTTTGGCTAGTCAGAACTGGGTTTTCACTAAATTCGGGTAACATGGCATATATTAAAAACTCGATTATCCGAAGTTCTGGTTTTTCCGAATTAGGTAAAATATGTCATGTGCATGTCAATTTAAAAATCGATACATTATCGGAAAAATCAATGACATTATCGATAGTTGTGGATAATTTATCAAACAAATGATTGCAAATTAATACTGTACATACATACATATTGTTCATTAATTTTCACGTAGTTTAACGTGTATGACGTTGTTGGCTTTTTTTAAATAGCAAATCGGGTATAGGCTATACATTGAATTTCTGGATTAGCCGAATTTTGGTTTATCCGAAATAAGCTTCAGATTCAGATAATCGAGTTTGTAGTGTAGTTAAGTTAAGAATTTAGGTGAGGTTTCAAGTTAGGCCCTAATGTTTTTAGAAAAAAAAATATTGTTAGCTAACTTAATTGTATACCTTAACGAATTTATGGGGGGTTGAAGGTTTAACCCCCCCCCCCCGAACATGTTTAATGTTGTATGGATGTTTTCGTGCAAAAAAAGAAGAGGTAAAACGGTTAAATTATGCATTCTTTTGGGGGTCTAAACATTCATTTTGAGCTTGATTTTTTCCTCCAAAAGGCAGTTCTAAATCCACCACTGGTTGTATATACAAGTTATATACTTTGCCAAAAGATATTTTTTATATAATGTAACATCGATACTTTAGGTCATTACAGTAGATTGCTTTGCCGAATTGGCGCTAATTCGTAGGTTAAGGGTATTAGCAAGGAATTTTCTGTCAATGGGGTGGAGTAATGTTGGTACGGTTAATCTGACCTTAAGGTTCATCATTTGACGTAATGTAAGGTTCATCATTTGAAGTAAACCCTTGTAATGTAATTGCATTGTTATTATTTTACAATTATCGCTCATGTAACACGATACAAGTTTTTTGTTTAATGCGCAAAGCGGAATTCTTCACAGTGAAAGGTGAAAATGGAAACTCTTTAAAGAAAATGGGTTGGAAAGATTACTGAACTCGAGAAATTCTCACCATTGTTGATAGACTTTCTTTTTATAAACAGTACTTTATGATAATTCTTCATCTGTGTAATTTTCATCCAATTTATATAGAATTAAAAAAAAAATAAGATTGAATAAATTTGACAAATTATTCCGTGTGACCGAAACTTGTCAAATATTGGTTTAAGTATATTTCAGTGTTGCAATGATAAGTGAAATGTTGACAACGAAATTCCATCTTTAACACTCGTTATTTGCTGACCTCGTTCAGTGTGTGAAAGTTGCCTCTTCTTAAGATCCTCAATTTTATATTGAAGTAAAGAGAGAAGAAAAAATTGTTCCGAGGTTGAAGAACTTTTTCACCAGTTTTTCTTTCCGCTTTTTGTTTTCTTCTTCTTCTTCTTTTTTTTGTGAAGTAGAAGCAAACTATATATATGGCGTCAGAGGCAGATGAATTGTGGCATGATAATTAAACATGTGTTGGTTTTCTTGCAGAAACATTTAATAAGATGGTACTTTGTTAGATGTATGTGCAGATTTCATGGCCGTTGAATGTGCCTGCAAAAACAAAATTGAATTTATGATCAGTATACAAAGCATGACAGGAAATCATTTTTGGAATTTTAAACTGTATTGTTTTGTACTAGAAAACAAGAAATAAGTAATGGGTAGCGTATAGAATGCAGGCATTGTATAGAACGCCTAGCCTCTTTTCCCAAATAACATTTTGTTATAACAACTGTTTAGGTTTGTTAACAACAATTTCTCTAAAAACACGAAACTTACATTTATGACTAAATGTAAACCTAAACTCCTGCATAACGTAACTATTTCGATGTTAATTTCATACTTTGCCAAAAGTATATTTGGATTTCAAACATTGCCGGTAACAGAAACAAGTAATAGCAAAAAAAACTCGTTTTTTGGTACAACCTTCATCTGTCATGATACTGTGCTGTTTGCAAATCAAATTTTCAAAGTATTTGAAACAAACACATTGAAAGGTATTTTTGTTGATTTGTGTTCAAGTGTTCACTAGGGTGGATTCACAACAATGAATGGTTGCTCAGATAAACTATATGTAGTAAGCTATATGTAGCAAATTTATTTTATTATATTTAACCTTTTAGTAAATACGTTGTTGTTATTGTCAGCAACTCTCTACCAGAAAACTTCACCTTCAGTTGTCAATTTCTCGGAATTGACATGACGATACGTGGAAGTTAAACATCTTGACAGTTCAGTCAAGTTAAAGGTAAAGGTCGC
The DNA here is from genome assembly GCA_034695005.1 of Cryptops parisi. Classification (NCBI taxonomy): domain Eukaryota; kingdom Metazoa; phylum Arthropoda; class Chilopoda; order Scolopendromorpha; family Cryptopidae; genus Cryptops; species Cryptops parisi. Next base: position 7,405 of record JAQIWH010001643.1, read on the forward strand.
AATACCATATGTATGTATGTCTATTTATAACAATGCTTTGTTTTGATTGAACTAAATATGTGGTTGTTATCGTCAGCAACACTCTACGAGAAAATCCCCACCTTCATGTGTCAATTTCTTGGAATTGACATGGCAAAATTTAAGACATTAAATATGTGCGGTATACTATGTCTATGTACAAAATTTCACCTCTGTGGGTCATCGGAAACTTACCGGAAAAGAGTTTAAAAACTTGAACCATTACAACTCCCAAGTCAAGTTAAAAAAATAAAAGGGTTGTAGAAATTAATGAGTGATGTTTTGTGTGAATTTTTTGGATTATTTTGTGGTGACATTACACAACCATAGTTTTCAGCGTTGGCATTGTGAAAATGCCAAATATTGTTATAATAATGCAAAATGTCAATTCATGTTGTTTTTCCAACCAAAATGTTTGTTAATCAACGCATGCAAGCAACCTTTATATTCATAAGGTTGGCATGCTTACGATGAACAGTACTTACATAAAATATGCGAGTTTGACCCCTAGACTGAAGATACGATGCATGAAATCGTTTTATGGACAGTTGCTTTTGTTTTGCATAGTGCACGGTTTCACATTTTACAGACTAGAAAATTTGTGGTCGCTGCATGAAATAAACAATCACATATTCTTACAAAATACTTTCAATTTATATTTTTAAGTTGTGTTTTTCTCAGGAATGTTTTGTGTTTTTGTTTTTTTCGGGAACAACAATCTGACCATGACACGTCACAAGCGAAAGAAACCTGATCCTTTTACAACCGGTTTCACAAGTCCTAAGTTAACTTAGCTTTTTAAAATTTTTGTTTTTTACTTCAACTCAATATTTTTGAAACTTATTAGGGTTTTCCATACACTCACATTTCAATTTAATACTACGGTTTTAGTTCATGTCAACATGGACGAAATGTGTTGAGTGTTTATCTGGATGGATCGGTTTTATACTTTCAACAATGAATGGCTGCTCACGTAATAAACTGTAGATAGTGAACATAAAAAAAAGTATTTATCTTTGTGTACAACAATGTGTGGTGGCTTAAGATGTAGGTACATTGTCAGCAACACTTTGTCTCAGAATTCATTGGACATCGATCCGTCTAAATTTGGTACAACAAAATCTTTCACGACTCCTACCTATTTTCAAAATTTCAGCTTTTTAGCTCATCAGGAACTTAACAAAAAAAGAGCTCAACGATGTTGAACCATTTCAACCTCAGAGTAAGTTAAATAAAACAGATTAAAACAAGTACCGGTACTGTGCAAGCTTTTTAAGGATACGCTTTATATACAGTATATATATACAGTAGTTCGGCTTTATGCGAATTTAGAATTATGCGATCTTTGAGTTATTCGATATTCGATTCATGCGAGTTTTGAGAAATTCAAGTTTTTAACATGAATTTACTTTATGTTAGGTTAGGTTTGAAGCTTAGCACTTAGCACTTAGGTTTGAAGCTTAGCACTTTATGTTAGGTTAGGTTTGAAGCTTAATCATGTAAGTAACATGACATTTTCAAATGTGTTAGGTGCAATTCTAACTTCTTGACGCACACTTTTGAGCAAAACAACGATATGTGCAAAGCTATTAGTGCAAGAAATGTGAAGTAGCTCATAGACAGCAAGGCAAGTTTAGATCTTTAAACGCGATTTCCTCGAAATTGTTAAGATGTCACTTTTTTACACCAGGACCTTCAATTCTAGTTCATGGCCCCTTGCATTATGCACACACCGTATTGTTTCTAGGGTCCAGCAGAGTCTGGGTAGATAACACTACGACCTATTGCGGCATTCATTTAATTACTGAAGATAATGAATATAATACAAAAATGGAAGCATTTTGTTATACAATCGTACATCAGTCTTTTGTGGATAAACTATTTTTTGTTTGTTAAAGGGGGTGTGTTGCAACAAAACAAAATTCCATGGATGAACTCTATTGCTCATTACTATGGAATGCAATCCTTTTGGCCTCGATATCAAAGCGGGTGTAGGATGATTTACTGGCTGTTAAGAGAAACAACATTGTGGCGTTTTACGTAAGTGAAAACTGTATATAGAGATGACCATCTGAGGACCTACTGTTGAATATATTTGCTGTTAGTAAAATCAGATAGCTTTTTTTGTTACTGTGTTATCATCCGGGAAGTGAACAATGATGTTCGATAGCTTGCATATCCAATTGCGAGAAATTTATTTTGCATGAACTATATTGGTGCCATTTGGTTATGCTCGTTGTTTGTTTTTTAATGTTTCGTGTTTTTTTCGTTTCTGGTTGTATTAACATTTATATTCACTCATTTACAACGTAATACGCTCTGTAATCGTGTGATTTTAATTTTGTTGTATTTTCTTTTCCAATTCTAAACCTAGTTATCACTCGTTATGGACTGGAAAGACTTGTTTCGGATAGGGTTGAAAAGGTCGTGTGTGTATGTAACATTTTGAACACACACAGTCAAGTGGTCGTAAATCACTCAAAAAGCATATATGGCAACCTCCCATGCATTAACATTCTAATTTCACACGTGACATGCTCCCATTGAAGAAAGCATTTACGTAATTTGTATACATTTTGAGAAAACAATGTACCTGCGATTTCAATTTTTTTTTCTTGTCAACGGAATGGAAAATTGAAAAATTGCAGAACACGAGAGTTCAACAAGAGTTGGTCAACAAATAAGTTTTGCGTTTACTGTTTTTGTTTTGTTTTTTTGTATTTATACTCTTTACTTGTGCGTGAGTTTGTGAGTTGTGAATTGAACGTATACTGCCATCTACAGTCGTTTATGAAAATATTACTGTACAGTTTAATGTACCAAAAATACATAAAACGAGAACCGGATAGTCCTTCGCGTAAATCAAAAACCGCACAAGTCCAATGTAAAAAGAACGCATATAAATAAATAAATAAATGAAATTGAATAAATAATTCGATCAAATATCGAATGACAACGATAAATTTAAATTTACATAAATCGAAATGTGCAGAAATCAAAAATGGAATTACTCAGTGCAAAATAGTTATGTTAGACACAGTTCTCATTTGAATTCACCAAAATTAAACAGTTTTATTAATTTCACCTGAGAATGGTTAATTCTTTGAAGATGTATGTTTGATGAGGAATAATCTAAGAGCAGTGCTAATGAGCACTGGTCTTTGATTATAAAACATTAGCAAAACAATGATATCTAAATATTATGTTAGTCACCGTGGAATTGCCCATAGATATAACTGGCTTTTCATCCTGTTGGAATTACTTTATATAATAATGTCATTCTAGGCATTTGTCAAACTTTTTAAAAGAGCCATAAAACTGTTCTCCTTTAACCTCTAAACAACTACCTACGTGCTGGGGCCATATTGCTGACCTGACTGGAGAAAATCGTCCGAATGGCATGACTTGCTTTTGGTGTCAGGCACATTCATTGATATACTAGTTGCTATTTATTTATAGCATTTTGTCACGATTTGTAATCACCACAGTTAGTTAACTCTCTGTACGAGAAATCTAAAAGTATAAAAGTTATTGTCTCTACCACTTTGATAATTGCTATCAGGTGTAGTACAGTACTCTCAATGTGGTATTAATCCCTAAGCAATTTTTGGTGTGCATAATTCTTCACGAAATGAATGGGTTTTATCATAATTCGTTCAGTGAATATAATCCTTGTCATGGCACCATTCGTAGTAACACTCTAATTTTATACATGGCTGATTTAACTTAGGTTACCATCACATGCAATATTACCATACATTTAGTCATTTTACTGAATGTACAGTATACTAAATTGGTATCATCTTAAATAATCCTATTAACTATTTTGTTGAATATAGTAGTTTAAAAAAAAAACATTGTACTGTATTGAAAAATTAACTCACTAGGTTGCTCATGTTGCTTACAACATTCATTCATTCATTGTTTTAACATCGTGTTTTGATTCATGTTGCTTCTCAATATTCGTTCATTATTTTAACCCCTTGTTTAGACTTTCGTTGCATCGCAACATTCGTTCATTGTTTTCACAGTTTAAACTCGTCTTGCTTGGCAACATTCGTTTACTGTTTTAACCCTCTGTTTAGACTCCTGTTGCTTTGCAACATTCGTTCATTGTTGAAGGCGGCGACACAACACAGACAGTGCTTTAGAAAGTAATAAACTCTTAGATCGTACGCTATCTCAATCTAACGGCACATCGTCATACCTGTTGGAGATTTAAAAAACAGACTTTTTACTAGCATTATATTCGTTCATCTATAGAATTTCAATGGTGTAGGTTATGGAAAAACTGATAACATATTCCTGAAAGAATGTTAAATAAAAATAAATGACCTCTGCATAAAGTGATAACATTTAGTCTTATACGAATTTGAATAACAAAATACTGTACTATCGATGGCCCCATTGAGATAGCCTTTTAAAGTTGAAAGGATAGGAAGTTCACGTAACCCTACTTCCTGCTTAAAAAAGTGTATATATCGAGTATTGTGGAATAAATAGTATTATAGAAACCGTTAAACATAAGGAAACAAACAGAAAAATGTACGATAGGAAAGCTTTTGGTTTTGCTCTGCTAGATACAACTTCCATACAATTGAACTTGAAATACAAAAAAGCGAACTGGAACTGATGATTGTTTAATGATTCCTTAGGACACCAAGTATCTTGAACTCAACTTCCTACATTTTTACAAGGTTTTCTGTATATAAAGTTTAATAATGTTAATCATTTTAACCTTGTTTAATTAAAAACTAAAATTGCTTTTTTTATATAATGAATTGTTTTACAAGCTATTATCGCGTAAGTTTTTGCTTGTGATAATTCGTGTTGTTTGTTTGATGAAGGTTGGTTTTGAATTCGTAATTGGCAGGGAAAATGCAAATAGAGTATGTTAACTTTGTGATGCATTTATTTTTTTGTTGCTTTTAAGCAGTATCGTGAGTTTGATGTTGGACTTGCAGGTTTTTTTTTTTTCGCCTAATGGACAAGGCTAGATTTTTGTGTACATTACATGATATGTGAAATGAATCGGTGTAAATACGAATCTCTCTCACGAAGTTTGAAAGTGATTTTAGGGAATTTTTCTCGTGCGAAGTTTGGTATAAGAGCGTGTAATTGACTCGAAGCTTAACGAAGTGTGGCATTTCAAAATAGCTAAAGAAAAGCAAGTGAAGCGAACACAAGTCCGAAATTGATTTTCTTTTTTTGGGCTTTCTTTGGGATTTTTCACACGTACAAAAAAGAATAAGGCTCGATAGTAATGGTTTTCCATTTGCTTTGAAGGTTCTTAAAATGAATTGTGAATTGTGATAGAAACGTTTTCAGAAGTATTGTCTCTATCTTTATTGCAAGTTTATAGACACTAAACTCCCAATTATTCGGAATGGACAGCCAGAAGTTTGCAATTTTAAATAAAATTAAGTCATGAAATGACTTATGACCTTTATTCGAATAGTTCATAAGGTGGACAAAATATAAATGCATAGAACCATTGTCTATGGACATGCATGAAATGCATCTTGGATATTGCTAAAGCTTTCGACGTGGTTCCGGTTAAGTGTCTTGTTTTCAATATTGTTGTAGCCAGTAAACTATTCTTTTGTCTCTGTTGAAGAATATTAAGAAACATAATTTAGACCACCATATTGCACTTTTGTTTTACAATTATTGCTCAAATAGCTTTGAGAGATAATAAGTTCCAGGTGTTGTTCATGGAAGGCATCGCTTAAATGTTGCTAACGCTTTTGATATGATTTCTATTAAGTGTCTTGTCCTCAATATAGTAGTAGTCAGTAAACCATTCTTCTGTATCTACTTGAGGACATGCAGAAACATGTTTCTGACCAATGTTGCACTTTTGTTTTGCAATTTTGATCGAATACGTTAGTTCATAAGATGGACAAGATATACAGTATTTCAACTGTTGTCCATGAACATGGAATACATCTCTTGGATATTGCTTACTCTTTTACGATTTCGAATAAGTGTCTCTTGCTATTTATCATTGTGGTCAGTAGGTTACGTGTTTCTCTTGGAAACCCTTGGACCAAAAAACCCTGCAACACCCATCGTGTAATATGGCCTTTAGTGTTTGCCCATGGACATTAATAATTGTTCTATGTTTCTTACGTATTTGAATGCGTGTTGGAGGTTGTTTATCCTTTTAGTATGATTCCAGCTAAGTGTCGCTTGAAGTCTTGAAATATATTATTGTAATCAGTATGCAGTTTGATTGCTTACTCTTTTACATTCCAAATCAGTGTCTTTTGCTATTTATCATTGTAGTTAGTGGGATATTTGTTTCTCTACATGAATGATCGTTCTATGTTTCTTACGTATTTGAATGCATCTTGGAGGTTGCTTACGCTTTTGGTAGGATTCCAATTAAGTGTTTCTTGGTCATGACATATGTTATTGTAGTCAGTATGAAAATTGTTACAAGTTTCGAAAATTCTCACCTGTGCTGAAGCTGGGACACACTCCTCCTACCTCGATCCACTGGCACTTGCTGGTGTAGGGGCAGCTGCCACTGCCATCTCGTCATCAGTCTCATCTTCGGACAGACTGATCTCGCTCACCATGTGCGCCAACTGTCCGTTGGCTTCGTGAACTCCATTGGTCATGGGGGGAGGGGGAGACCTTGGAGAAGACCCGTTGTGCTGTCCGTTCCCATTGAAGGCTAGGGTTGCCAGACTGCTGTGCGAACGAGACCGATGTTCCTGCCGGATCGAGTAGGAGAAAGCCCTTTCGTTTAGGTGTCCCTTCTTGCGGTAAATGCCAGTGCTGAATTTGCCAGCATCGGTATTGTTCTCGTCCTTTGCAGGCCTGTGGGATTCCACCATAGGCAAAGTGCCATTGTTGACCCCATGGTTGTGGGTGTTGGTGTTGTTGTTGCTCTTGCTACTTCGCTGTTTCTTGCCCCCTGACTTGCTGGGCCTAGGTTGCGATCCCATGTGTTGGTGCATCAAGTACCTGAGTAAAGAAACGTTGAAATTAGTTAATTGCCAAAAGCGTTTATTGAATTAAGTACCTTAATCTTATCATCGCAAATATGTATTAAAATAGCACGGTACCGATAATTCTACAAATCTTAGTGAAGATTAGTGAAGTGGATGTGAAACTTTTTCTATTTCGCATTTTATGGGAGTCTAAAATTTTAAATAAGCTAGAGTAGGTGAGGTACAATATGAGCGTACGGATTGTTATATGGTAAATGCACCGATCCAATTGTACAGTATAATGTTATTGCTACATGCAGCACATTTAAAAGTTATTTAATTATCTTGAGTATCATATTACCAATAAATTCGTGCAGTTTTTAAGGCTACTATTTTACGAAAGGAAAAGTAACATTGAAAATAACGCAGAACTTTATTGTTAACGTCGTATCATTAAAACGTAATGACATGCATAATTGTATACAGATGTAGCTCCTACACGTACATCGATTTGAGTGAAGGTCGCAATGATGTGTATATAATTGGTCTACATAATTGTACGGATGGCATCCTAATGCTTAATAATAGCATAGCGTTTAAATTACATTACAAGCATAACATACCGATAAGCTTACTACAGTGTATTGCACAGATATAGTGTAAGTTATTGTATGTTATGCATTGCATTTTTAATGACTGTGCATAGATCAATATAATACAAATGTATTGTTGTATTGACCTGGACAAATACCTATGTTATATAGGCTTATCTGAGAGTACAGCCTATATAAAATAGTAGTAACTTATAAATATAGTAGTCAACTTATTTTGAAAATCTATTATAAAATGTTGTTTTTCCAGGTTTGCATCCTGCATATTACATATCTGTATACATAGTTTTGGAATTGCGATGTATTTTTGTGTGAAAAGCCTATGGAATGTGGTCTTGTGACCCAGTGACGTCATTTTTTACAATCTTCATTATTCTGCAAAACCACTCTCCTGTAAACACTTGTCGTGAATAGAAAGCGAATGAAAAATGACCTTATATGAAGGACATATTGTGTACATGTATTGTAGCTACATTAATTCGAGTATTAATATATTAGCTTTGTACTATGCTAAATACAGTGCCATCTCATATGCTATGTTAGTCACATAGCTGACGTATTTGGCAATCCATAAAATTGTTGAATAGGTAATAAACTTGTAAACGTATTGTAAAATCGCTAATATGCGAATTTTTCGAATTGTCAGAAGTTAAAAGTTTATTTAGAAGTTGTTATGGTACTTTCCGGTTATAGCAAGGCCCGTCTGGTGTTTCTATTTGCTTATGGGTTTATTTTGCAGGTAAGGTTAGGAAAAACAAAGAAACGTATTAAATGTATGACTTTGTTTTGTTTTTCTAACCTAACCCGCAAAATAAACTCATACCAAGTACAAGCAAATAGCAACATCAGACGGGCCTCGCTATAACCGGAAAGTACCGTTGTTGTTTTTTTAAATTTTATTTATTGACCAAGAGCCTGAACTGGCATTGCAATAGTTTGCAATAATAGAAGAAACCTGAAACGCAAAACAATTTCCCCGTTCGACTCGACATTTCGTCACGAAAATGTTGCATTCACAGTTAAAAATAAAACGAGAGAAGAATGGTATAATAATTTTATCCTTGAATGATAACTCTACACCAAATGCATTCTGAAATCATGCCTCGCAATAATATCGTTATTCAGCCAATGGAAATGAAGGGTCATTTGTTTTTTTATGTAAGCATGGCATTGTTTACGACCACTTTACGTGTTGATCTCATCCTTTTGTGAGAAAAAAACATGACGTCAATGTATTAAGTAACAGGTCGAAGAAGCAGAAAAAAACAAAAACAACATAACATTGTTGTTTGTTTTTTTTAAACATGGAATTTAATTGACAGCTTCGAGACATCGAGTGCTACTGTTAAAGTTTACAAAAGCATCGATTTGTTTGCTTGGTAATCATGTAAGGTGTGTCATCCCGATAGAGGTCCAGACTCGGTAAACGATGTCACGTGACCGTACTTTGAAGGTGAATCAGCGCATCACCTGCGTTTTCAGCCAAAACGATATTTAGACCGGAACCGGATGCAGACCATTAGTCGTGGTTATTATTTTTTTTCTTCATCATCTTGATTTAGGACATTATTAGAGGTGGCAGAATGAGTTTGAAGGACATGTATGAATGATATCCAAGAGTGATTAGGATGGATGCTGCGACAGGTGAAATGTGAAAAATGGCCAAAGTCGCAAACTATAATAGGATGCTGCAACAGGTGAAATGTCGTGTAAACATGATCAAGTCGTCAATTGCTTAAATTTTGACATTTTTAAAAGATTATAGTAAGACTTCTTCTGTTCGGTCACGTGATATATTAGGTGCAGACTGTACAAACCGAATTTGTTCGGTATTAGGAACATTGCGTTATTAGACATCACTGGAAACACATGATCGCTAACCGAGTCAATTGACATTAGACACGCGTGATGGTTATAAATTCACAGGAACTCGTGACGACTTATTGAATTTTTATTGAATCGTGATGTACGTGGAAAAACACCAAAAAAATTAATTAATCGTTAAATGGATGATGGCCGGTGACCGAACAAATTCGGAGCAAAATAGTTTAATCAAACAAATTTAGACGGTTTTTTTCTCAAGGTTAACCTCGAATGAAATTAAATCTAACCTTGAAAAAATTGGAGCAAACTTTATTGGTTATCTAATATAAATTGAAAGGCCTGGTGTGAAAGGGTGTTAAGTAACATTTTTACAATTTCGAGAAATTTTCGTTTAAAGATCTGAACTTGCCTTGCTGTCTATTGGCTACTTCACACTTCCTGCACTAATATTTTTGCACATATTGTTGTTTTGCTCAAAATTATGCGCCGGGAAGGTAGAATTGTACCTATAATATTCGCATATTATAGCACATTCGAAAATGCTTCCAAGTCATTTTTGACAAAAATGTTACTTAACACCTTTTTACACCAGGCTCTTCAATTATAGAAGACTCAAAATTGAACCGAATTTTGTTGGATATAAGAAAGCTAGTCTAAATTTGAACACCTTTTGTAAATATACATTGCAAGATGATAAGTAAAATAATAAAAAAATTTCACATAAATGTTTTTATAATTTTATAAAAATTATATTAAATTTGTTTGTTAATTCCGTTTTTGATATTATAAAGCGAAACAATTGGTGTATGAAACTCGTTTCACCATACATTTGATCTTGAAATAAGTTAATTGTCGTTTGAAGAAGTCGTATTAAGTGAGACAAAGTTCACAATCAACGAAACAATTCATTCATTCCCATATCACGTAGTTCAAAATCTCGGATAATGATGATAATAATGATGACGACACGACGAGGACAGGTGAATCACGAGCAACAACGAGTCACGTGATGCGCTCACCCGTGCGCATCCTTTAAGTCAAGGTTGAGTGCTCGACCTCCTACCCCCCTTGCTTAGGACACCTTCAAAAGTTAAATAGAAACCATTTTGGCCTTTTACAACTCATCATTATTAGGACTGTTGTTTGTCCCTGGTTCAATAAATAAATTTATTCTATTTCACTATTATTATTATTACGTAGTTTTATTATTTCACCACATTGCCCCCTACACCTTTGGAGATTGTAACTCATCTCTTCATTCATTCGAAGCAAGTTTATCTCAATTGTTATGCGAGATCGAATTCTAGCTTTGGCAATGCTAATATAATATAGTGTCTAATTGAGTAAATGTAAAGTGCCGTAGCTGAAGTAAAGTACCGGTACATGTTGAATACATGTAATTTACTCACATAGACTCATTCTTATTTTGAGCTTCTTTTGACTCTTTTTCTCGTCAACTGGGGTTGAGGGTTTTTCTTTTAGATCAATTTGGGAATACTAATTGGAGTACTATTCCTATTGGAGTAAACTCATTTTGACATTTACGATTCTTGAATCCTCAAATTTTGAGAAATTTTGAGTTGTGAACTTAGAAGAAATGAGTTACGAAGCCCCCGCATGCTGGTAGAACATTTGGTTTGTTGGATGTGGGTTTCAATTCATTTAGTTTCCTCCCATAATGCAATTGTAGTTATATCCTATAGTTTTATGCATTCTTTGGTTGACCTTGAACATACAACATATCCCAACATGCAATTTTGAAGAAAAAAAATTGCTTAAGAATATTTTTGCTAGAATTTGAATGCGACTTGAATACCAATCAGGTCGTGAAAAGATATGTAAAATTTATGCATGGATTTTTTATCTTAGTTTCTAAAGTACGTAGCGTTTTTATTATTGTTATTTACTTATTATTTATTCTTTTGTGAGAATAAGTTCCCAATTGTGTAACAAGGTATACCATTTATGGATGACGAAACTAATATATTCAAAAGTAGGCAGATCCCAATGAGCTTTACTTTATGACCTTGCACAGTAAAGCTATTCATTCAAGAGAAAAATCCATGGTGTGTGTTACACCCCAACAAAAATGTTGTTTTTTTGAATGAACTGATTGTATTTAATATCCAGCTGACATAATCTTTATTTTTATTTTATTCAAATTGCGTTTTTTGAAACAACAATTTTGACATTTCGTGTAGAGAAGTTGCCATTAGCGAACATCAACTTTACAGAGACCTTGAAATTAGTCAAATTGAATTTTTTCACCACTTATGGATATTATGACCATACCTAAAACTGGTACTCATCTGTTAACTGTAAAGCCGCTTGTGGCGCTAATCCTGGCGAGTGCTGGCATGTGTGATCGATCAATGGCATCCCACAAGGTTCGGTCAAGTTGAAACGAACTACATGATGGGAGTTTCAACACAGCAATCGCTCACAAAATTGCACTAGCGCCAAAAGCGGTTTTATAGTTAACAGAAGAGTACCTTAAAACTATATTATTTTATCTGTATTTTTTAGTAAATATATTTGAATCTCTGGTAGTTAAAAAAAAAATGTTGGAAACCGAACCATCTTATTTTTCGTGCTACAGTACGGGGTTATCTACTAGTGAATAATAAAGAAATATGGAACACCATTAAAATTTCTTGTGCGAATGTTGACAATCACGATTAGCACGATTTGCGAGTTTTAAATGGTGGTTAGATTTAAATAATGTATAGTAAAAAGAAAAGAAGGATGATAATAAAACTAGAGGGACTAACGTATTCTGGATTATCGTACGGTGGGAAAACGAGTAGGGAATTTACAATACATAAACTAATAAGAGATTGAATGACTCGATAGAATAATATTCTCATCGTTTCTTTTTATTTTGGAGGAAGAAGGAGTAGAAACCAATGTCCATGTGAAAGGATATGCACTTTTGACTTTTATCATTCTACGCCATCTTGATCACGATGAATTTAAAATTTCAACTCCTTACATGATAGCAAGTATATTTTGTAAAAAAAAGTTTTACTGTTATTGTGATAACACTAACCGGTGTTTTAACAAAAGAAATTGTGAAAACTTTTTCATAAGTAAATTTTAATTATTATGTAGTTTAAAGTAACATTTTTTAACACGCTGTTAAATATAAAAATGCAGTTAATAACAATTTTATTGTTAAAATAGCATTATATGACACTAGCTATAAAATATTGTATAGAACGTGTGAAATTTTGAATTTTATTAAAAATTACTAATATGTAGGGTGTCTCAGCAGGATAATATTTACACTGTATACGCATATTATATATACTGTATATTTGTACTGTATACGCAACAAACTTTATACTTAAGGTTACACTAATACACAGACATGTTTCGAGAAATTTTGTATGTTATTTTGCATAATAATAATAATTTTAACTATTTTAAGTCAAAAAATGATAAATTATTTGGATGTGACTAAAATATGAAAATAGGAAGCAAACGGGAAAGGGTGTAAAATACTGAAGATGAAGAAAATAAGGTTCTCGTAACATCTGTATACTAGACGGTAATCCGTGCTGTAGCACGGGTGCTACTTAATTTATACAACTAACCCCTTGAGGGAGCTACCAAGCTCTAGGGTTATTAGGCTAATTCCAATGGTCATTAGGGACTGGCTAATAAAGTACCATAGGATGACATGGGACCCAAATTGGTCAAGTGTGTTACATTCCTGAAGCGTTACAACTGGCTTTATGTAATTTATATATTATACATTTTACTACATAATTATTGATAATATACAGGGTGTCTCGTAAGTCTGCACCCAGTTCCTTAACCTTGGAAAGCGGTATATTAAATACTCCTATGGGTCTCGACTTACGGGACACCCTGTATAATATTTTTTTTTTTATTAATTTAACTTGTTATTTTGCAAACTCACTAAATAACATTCGATTTCATTGCATCAGTTTTACACGTGTGAATAATTTCGAGAAACAATTTACAGCTATTTAACCTTGGTTTTTATAAAAACGCAAAAACAACATTGAATGCGATGGAGTGTTAAAAGGGGTTAATGTCCGTTTGGTAAGATCTTTATTTTTATTTATTTTATTTTTTAATTTTTTAGAAACCTCAATGAACTAAAAAAAAAAAGAGTCTATTGAGTGTCGACTTCCCAATTTCCTGGTGAATTTCGTGGAAGCCATTACTATGTGTGTGTTGTTTAGTGAGTACAATTTTTTTGTGTGTATCGTTTATCGAGAGTGGAAAACCAGTTAAAATAGAAAGTGGTCCCCCTTATATAAAAGGTCAGCAGACGCATTAAATGGTTAATTGACTTGGTTTTAGTTTTCCGAACACGTTTCTCGTACCTGTCAACTTGTTTAATACTTTATGAATAGCCTGTGTGTAATTTTAGCTCGTGTTTCATATAAAATGTAGTGTATAAGGATTTTATTAAAAATTTTAAGTTAATTATTTTTTTTTAGTAAAATAAGAATGTGTGATTTTCAGTCGTATGGAGTTGTAGGTGTTGGTACTAAATTCTTTTCTTATTATTTATTTATTTATTTTTGAAAAATCCTTCAAAATCGGTCATTAACCTAAATTAGTGGAAATTAAATTAAAACTTGTCAAGTTTGTTTTGGAATTTCGAAAGTGGTTTGCTTTATAGGTTTCCTATGACACAATGATTTTTTTTCAACTTGTACCGTACTATAAAATAAAGTGGAATTCGGTTAGTATAATCACGGATAATGTTATCAATCGGCTATTGTTATCAATATCATAATCAGTGAGTTCCAAAACAATATTTTTTCATCCATTGTTTAATGTTATCCGGTTATTGTTATTAAAAATAACTAGTTCTAAAGTGATCATTATATAAAACCGGATTCTACTGTATTGTTGATTTTTACAGTAGTACTCGTAAGGTTACATTTGTTAAATACCGGTAATAGTATTTATTCATAGATATATTTCAACGTATAAGTAACGTTCTTCATAAAGAGTCAACTAGTGTTGTCATATACGTGTACCGGTACTTTATTATGTGTCATATTATTTTTAATATATTTGACCATATTTACTAATTTTAATGGTTCGTTACTTATCTTATGATTCATCCATATGTTGCTTTCATAGAAAATGTGTTTATTGGACTATTTGATAGTAAACTTAATGGACAACATTAATGAAGTGTACATATAGGAACAATGTATCGTATAATTGCACGTTTTTAAGCGACTTGCCTTGAAACATGGCGAATTCATGTGCAAATAGATTGTGAGTTAATATACATGCAGGGTGTCCTAAAAGTCTTCGTACATCCGTTTAATAATGAAAACAAGAGAAGAACATTATGTTAAACGTGAAAACTTTTGGAACATTTTTTTATGTACAGTAAATATGTGTGTTTATATACTGTATATACAGTATAATATCGTGTATATACACGGTATTCCGAATGTCTCCATACAAAGAAAAAAGTTTTCTTTTTCCTTATATCTTTAAGTTATGTATGGAATGTAAGGAAAAATTTTGGACACCCCGTAGTTAGATCTAAACAATGACCCTGAGCGTACACAACGTGTACGCTAGTAAATAGTATTTACTAAATATAGTGGTATCTGGTTATTATAATCACGGATAATGTTATCAATCGGCTATTTGTTATCATAATCAGTCGGTCTCAAAACACTGTTTGATGTCATTCATCTATGTTATCAGCCCGTTGTTATTAAAAATTACTTGTTCCAAAGTGATCATATTAACCGGATTCTACTGTACATGTGTAAAATCAGACTTCAATACTGTTGAGTAGGTTGTTAATGATGTTAAACAGTAAACTTGACGAACGAAATATTCAGTTCACAGTTTGTATTTTTTTTTTCAGTAAACTATTAAACCGATGGCACGTGTGACGTGTTTATGACTAGATGGTGTATAATCAGTAAAAATAAACCTTTAAAAAAATAAAGGTGTGTAGTAGTTTTGGTGCACTTTTAACCTAAAAAACTCTACAGCTGGCCTCTATATGATTTGCATGGTATGAATAGGTTACTTCGCAGTATAAGGTGGTGTACTGGTGTCAATAGGTTACTCTCTACTGGTTGCAAAGCGTTTTAGATGTCCCAGTTCTTCTCTGGTATTAGATTTTACTAGTAGGGGGTCTTTACCTCACCCTCTCCTCCTCATAGACAATTTCAAACTGAATGGAAGGTTGTTTTTTTACCTGTCGTAGGGGAATGCCATGGGTTGGTAAGAAGCTACTGGACTGATGGGTCTTGTTGAAGGCATGTACGTGGGTTCTTCGGCGCTCCGAGCCATGATGTAGGGTGGGAGGGGTCTTCCTACCATCATGTGCGGTGGGGGCAGATGGTACACGTGACCTCGAGGTGTCGAACCCCCTTTTTTAGGTGGATAGCCGTTCATTGGCGGCGGTTGCCCACCTTTTCCTTTACTATTTTTAGCTCCCTTTTTGGGGGCTGTACCATTCTGTTGCAATTGTTGCTGATGGTGGTGGTAATGGTGGTTGTTGTTATTATGGTGTTGTTGATGGTGGTGGTGGTGGTGGTGGCGGGAACCGTTGGTCATCATGTTGTTGTTCATCATGACCGGTGACGATGGAACCCCATCGTCTACCATCATCATGTTTGGAGGTGGAGGGGGCAATTTGGTCGACGACACCATTTGACGGGGACGTTGACGATGAGACGTCGGGGGTCCTTCGTTCGATTTGCTACCGTCGGAACGTAGCGACGAGTAAAGTGGCGATTCCCTTTCGGCAGTGCCATTGCCGTTGACAGCCACCGTGGTGGTGGTGGTAGGGGTACCATTGGCCGTACCGTTGTTACCGGTCCAGATTTTGTGGTTGTCATCCACCCCGTTATTGTAGATCGAAACGTCGTCAGCATTGTTGTTGTTGGTGGTGGATCCATTGGCGGGTGCGACGTAACCGTGTTCCAACTGCCGAGCGTACATGTTGTCGGCGTAGGAATGGAAGCAGCAGCGCACCAGAGCGTTCGCTGCCATCTCTTTCTTGCACACGAACGCGTGGCATTCGAGCACTTTGATGCCCGTGGTCCTTCGAAGGATGCAGGCAAACAGGGGTGGGTGAGAGGCGTTGGGAACCCGGGCGAAGGGGGAATCCAAGGGTAGGAACCGGGCCACTCTCTCCTCGCCCGTACTACCGCCGGGAACCCCGACGTGGCGAACGGCGGCGCAGTAATGAAGGCTTTCGACGGGGAAGAAACGAGTGAGCCTTTTGCCATGCTCGTCGACGTTCTCCAGGAGCAGACCATTGCTCCAGACGCTGAGCCAGGAATCGATACCCCTGGTAGCTATCACGCCTTCGTCGGGATAGAGTTCCCGAAGCGGTTCTTGAATCCCTTGCAGACCGTCTTTGGTGATGTGAGGTACCGCCGACCCCAAGTACAGTACCCGACACCGGCAGATGGGAGTTGACATTCTAGTTGTTGGTTGTGGAAGTTTGTAAAGAGTCGATTTTAACAATGGGTATGATACGCACCCCAAGAAAGTCTGAGGATACTTTTAGGTGGATTTCAGGATGGAAGATGAAACAACGTGGATAGTCTCCATTTGTTTTTCCAGTGGCATTCCATCACACTTTGTTTTGTTGTTGTTGTTGGTTGAAATTGTAGAGTTTTCGTCCAATAAAGTTTGGGTCACTGGTTTTGTTAGGGAGGGGTTCCTGTCCTCTCGAAGGTGATGTGACGGATAGATGAGGGACACACAGACACGCACACACACAAAAAAATCCGTTTCTGACACTTGGAGAAAGAATTAGAGGAGAAAAGTGGTCATCCTACTTTCGGCTCCACTCGCTCGCGGAGTTTACTTTACTCACCCGACTGCTCGTTGGCTCGTTTCACCTGTCCGTGACGTCACGAACGGTGAGCCTTTACTATTGGTTGATCCTGACACACAGGAAATGGTGCCGATGACCGAAAAACCGGTGCGAAAAGGCCCCGGACCAATGGTAGAAATACGCATACTGACAGAAGATGCAAAGATTTTTTTCTTATCTTTAAGGATGGTGTTATGTATGTTGACAAACCGTAGTTAATTTAGTTGTTAAACAGGTGTAGAAATTCGTTTTAGGAAGATTAAATAGCTATGAAAGGAAATGAGGCTTAATCAATAGTAAAAAGATGGTAAAGGCACTTTGTGAAAAAAACGAGGTCAAAAGTAAATCATATGTAAGTGAAACCACTGAATTCAAAAAAAAAATAACAAAAATAACATGATTCGCGTAATACCGAGGTTAATATGTAATAACGAGGTACAACGTTTATTGGCATACAGTTAACGGAATGTAATTTTCCAATATGTTGTGTGAAATTGAAATTATCGAGGTTTTCGTACGAGTTTTCTTGAGATGGTGTTGATAGACGCATAGGACAACTTCAGGACCTATTGAGTGCCCTAGTGATCGAAAGAGAAGTTGCACATTGTTAAAATGCAGTTAAAAATTTGCATAACACAATAAATAGATATTCAAATTTACGTAAGTTTAAAAAAATATACTCCATATTGTGCTTATGCATACATGAGACAGGGTTTAAAGAATATGTCCTATAAAATGTCCTACGGGGAAGTAATGCATATTATTATAGCTTTACTTGTGTTAACACTCTGCTTATCCAGCTGTGTATTAATTTTAAACAATGTTAGTTAATATGCTTATGGATAATAGGACACAATTTCAGCAGTGTGTCCTATTTAGTTGAACAAAATAATGCTGTAGACAAAACAAATCCGTGTACGGTATTGTACTGCATTATTACAGCGTTGTTTGTATAATTATATAACATATGCAATTTTCCAAAAACATAGGACTCCTACGCATTATTATCTAACTTATAGTACATACATGTAGCACGCTTCTTGTGTAATTCCAAAAAAAGCACATCGCATAACTTCCGTATTTGTCATTCGAATGTCTGAAAAAGAATAAATTACTTCACTGTGGGTTACATTATAATACATCATGTATTATACATGGCTCACCAATAAATTGTTACCACATGGTTTGAAATTTTATTATTTATTATTACAATAGAAAATTATCTAAAAAAAATCACCCCTCCCCCCAAAAAAATTTGATTTTTAAAATTTTTTTTTATCTATATTGCTATTTGACATATAGTATTCAAGAACTGCGTTAAGTTTTAAAAGTTGACGTTGTTATAAACTTAATGTTAGCTTCACTTGTGAGTGATTGAGTTTGCGAGTTGTGAGTTTGTGAGTGAGCTGAGAATTGAACGTTTAATGCCATCTACTGTCATATATGAGAATATACTGTATAGTCCAATGTACCAAAAAACGCATAAGTCTTTCGCATAAATAAAAAAATCGCATAAGTCCAATGTAAACAAAATCGCATAAATAAATAAATAAATAAATAAATAAATCGAAACTTGCAAAAATCAAAAATGAAATTACTCAAAACTCGCATAAATTAAATATCGAGTAACTGAAACATTGCATAAAATTTTAGTTCGCATAAATCGAAACATGCGAAAATTAAAAACTGGTCTTTGCATTATCTAGGTCTATAGGCAGTATATGACAGTATATAAAGTAAGCATTTTTAATGTACTTGTTTTGACTATATAATTAACGTGATGTGAAAAAAAATGACATTACGTGACATAAAAATACAAGCTGAGAAGCAACAAGTTGTAACGATATCCAAGCAAGTCGTACGATCTTCTGAGTTTTAATTGAAGAAGAAGAAGTTCTCATGAATAAACTAAAAACAGTCACTTCCGTGAACTTTTACAGGTCGTGTTTTACTACAAATTAATGGAGATGAGCATTCCTTTTTTCTTCAGGGTTTTGCACTTTGGTTGTTGCATGAAAGGAATTTCCGTTAATTGGCAAAGAATTTCCCAAAATACCCAAACTTTGGTACTATTGTTATTTCAATCGGAATTCCACTCTGGGTTTATTAGTTTAATAACCAAAATGAGAACTACGGTAGATAATTTGACTAAAATCCATATAATTTATGTCCATTAATAAAAGAAACTAATCAAAAGTTAGTGGAACGGCATAATCTCCCAAGAATGCGCCAGTGATGGAATTAGGTTTTTGATCTTTAATTACCAAATTCAGCAATCGAGTTCTCAGTCATGTTGAAAAAATAGATTTATTTTTAAGAGGTTTTTGTTTTGATTTTATATGGGTAATAAATAAGAAAATTTACTCAAAGATAACTTTTACCAAAAGAAATTCTTGCAAAGAAATATGTTTCGGATTTACCATTGTCCAACACGTTGAAAGGCGGCCTGACAAACGTAATATTTGGTGTGTCAATTCAAGCAATCTGTGGACAACCGTGACGTCAGCTTCTTGATCACCAGTTTTCTTTTGTTGAGCAATAAGCCGACGTCACAGTTGTCAACGAATTGCCCTAATTGCCACATCATAAATTGTATCCACCAGGAAGCTATTGGAGTTTGGTTTTAATTTAAACTAATCAATTTAGCAAGTTGTCTAAAATAAATTGGAATATTTTTAAAATATTCCAATTTATAAAAAAAAAAAAAAAACCCGGAAAAAAACCCCGAAACCCCGAAACCCCTGAAACCCCGGTTTTGACTAGACAAAACTAGAAAAATTATTTTTAGGCTATACGCTTTATATTAGCTTCACTTGTAATTGGGACTTTTTGAGTGAGTGAGTTGGGTTTACTGCCATCTACAGATGTTTATGATAGTATACTGTATAGTCTAATCTACCAAAAATCGCATAAAACGAGAACCGCATAAATTATTCTCATAAAAATCGCATATAAATAAATATATAATAAATAAATAAATAAAAAATTGCAGAAGTCAAAAATGAAATTATTAAAAAAAAACGCATAAATTGAATATCGAATTACTCAACAATCGCATAAATTAAAATTCGCATAAATGGAAATATGCAAAAATCAAAAACGGATTTTTTTGCATTATGTATGTACATACAATAAATCTGTATATGAAGAGTATGCTTAAAAATGTACTTGTTAATGTACCTAAGGTACTTGTTTTATAGGTTCAATAGAATATTGATTTTAATGATCAGTCCTTTTATCCACCATCCATTTATAGAACTTAGGACATTCCTCATTTACATTTCGTATAAACGTTTTATTTTCAATAATTATTCTCTTATTAAAAAATATCTATGCAATTTTTTTTTAATTAATACCACTTATAAAAGAATTATTTATCAATAATGTATATACAAAAAAAAATACATAATTTCAATAGGATGTCGACCTCAAAAATGAGCATGTCTACCATCTCCAAAAAACCAATTGGTGTTTGTCTCTCTTAAAACAACTTATAATTTCGTTTCATATGGATGACATTAGGAAATGGATTCATTAGGAAATGGATTCGTTTCCTAAGTGTGTGTGCGTTTTTTAATAGGATGTCGACCTAAAAGGACAGTTCCCATGGACATTAGCTCATTTTCTCCCTCTTGGTTCTCCTTCGATTTTTCACCTGAAGAGGTCTTCCTTTTCCAAACACGTTATGCAAAAAAGACCTCAGCTGGGGAATTTGTAGCCAGGGGCAAGGTATACCACCTCACCTGCATTCCTTCACAATTATCCCTTCCAGGCATAGCCTGTTGTTCATCATTATTACAAAAAAATATATATATAACCCCCCTCCCTCCCCAATATCCTTCTGTATGTCGAGCTCTTTGGCTCTTCCTTGCTCACTCTCACGTTTGTTGTTTTTCAACATGCTATCACGTTGCTATAAGATGTTTAATTTAAATATCTCTTCTTCTTTTTGCGTGGGTGGAAAAGATGTTGTTTTAAGATCGTGTCAGGTGAGGGACGACTCGTTTATCACGATGATACTACATTCTGATGATGATGATGATGATGATGATGATGATGTTGTTGATGATGATTCTTTTGCAAATACCAAAGATGATGATGATGATGACGGAATTCAACCTGGATGATGTAAATTAGTTATTAATTGGCATTCTAAATGAGGACACAGAAGCGAGTGGTTTATCTTGATGGTCGTAAAAATAACTGAATGGCTTTTGTTTATATTTTTTTATTTGAAATTAAACGGGAGTGTGAATATTTTTTTTTTATGTGAAATTAAACGGGTACATCTGTTACCGGCGATGTATATAATTCAAGCACTGCATACAATGTCTAGACGTTTTTTGGCAAAGTATGAAATTAGCATATTTAAACTTTAATCCCTTTATAATTTTGGTAAGAATTGAACATACGATGGTGATTGCGAATGAATACTACGGAGAAACTACGAAAACTAACGAAGTAGCGAAGAATGTTTGTCTTGGGTTCTGTAGAGTTCGTATTTGTCCAATTGTTTTGAAAGTCATTAACTTCAAGGATCTATAGACGGAAGGTTATTTGTTGAGTAGATAATATCAAATAACTGAATTGTCGTTGAGATTGTGATCAGTGAAAAACGATTGTGGTTTGTTTTAGATTGGTCATTGATTGTCAATGAGTGAGAAACAAATGTAATAACGTTTTTTGCAGGTTCGTGTGTTGCTGCAAGTAGTGGATTTGGTAATGCAGTGGAATTCAGTTATTATGATCACGGATAACGTTATCAATAGGCTGATATTGTTATCGTAGTCAGTCGGTCAAAACACTGTTTAATATTTTTATTCATCGTTTAATACCGTATATTGTTATCAAAAAGCACTGGTTCCAAAGTGATCATAATAACCGGATTTCACTGCTAGTTCCAAAGTGATCACAATAACCGACTTCTACTTTAATACAAATATTAGAGTTTAGGGATAAAATTTGTTTTGACATGTTTCTTAGATTAATTTTAGACACGTTTAGATAAGCATATGCAAAGTTTAGAACATTGAATTGTTATTCGTGGATTTGCATGGTAAACACGCTTGTGGCGCTAATAGTTGTTTTTAACTAACGTAAAGTGTATATTTATGATGAAATAGGTGTCCTTAACAAAATTTATTTTAGACTAAATTTTAAAATGGCTGTACTTTGTACTGTATGTACTGTATATTTATGGTTGTCTATGGGTATATATATGGATACTAGCAGCGCCGTAACTAGGCAGGTGCAACAGGTGCACAGGCACAGGGCCCTGGACGAAAGGGGCCCTCGTAGTGCTATGA
>JAQIWH010001644.1:0-29891 GCA_034695005.1 Cryptops parisi
TCCCCAGAAACGACAGCTCGATTAACTCCAACCCCTACATTAAGTGCCTTATCTGCGTTCTCTCCTAAACACACTTCGATTCCTGATGAGTCGCAGAACCCTAAAAAAATCCATCACTTTCATTCTCATCCAAGAATTAAATGTTCATAACGGTTCCCGTCTGCTTATGTTATGTTACACGTCCATCCATCGAGTTTCGCAGAACCACCCTGTTGGTGTAAACCTAACATTGCCCCAACTTCAATACCACTCGTCCACCTTTTGCCCACTGCCAAAAGGTGGACGCAATTCTTTCGCAACGTGGCCCCTGTCTTGCGCAATTCTTTCTTATAGTATCCTTACAGCAGACTTTTTATCGTCATTTTGACAGAAGATAAGTATCGTTCAAAAACATGATTTTTTTTTTTTGATTTCAACAGAACAGATAAAAGAAAAACTTTTATACACACACACACACACCTATAAGCGTTTCAATCTGTTAACTTTCAAATTTTAACCTTTCTGGAGGTTCGTTTGGCGACAAATTGCAACTGACCGAGAGATATAGGTCGACCCTATCAACTTTTTTTTATTGTTTCAGTTTTTGCGTCTGTTTTTCTGCACCCGTCGCTTTCCGTTCGAAAAATTTACAATAACCGCCAAATGAGGAGTGGTGGAGTGTGTGTGTGTCTGTGCCCGTGTTGTGTGTGTCTGTGGAAGGCCACCGTCGAAATAGCGGTATTGGCCACGTGCGGTGATTTCGAGTTCCATAACAACCCACGGGGTGGGGGTTCCCATCCCCGCGCCTTTGGTGATGGTGGTGGGTGCAATAATAATAAGTACTGTACTGTACTACTACAACTACTACTACCACCACTAGCGCCGACGAAGCTCGCTTGTTACTGAGGGATCTTATTTATTTTCTTTTTTATTATCATCTTCGTTCTTCCACCATTTTTCTTCTTCATCCCCCCTGACATGTTTTTTTTCTTCGCTCATCAACCTTTTTCTGGAAGCTCCAAGTTTTCCATTCTCGTTCGTTTCTGGCTGCATCGCAAGATGCATTTTCCTGGCTTATTTTCTGCATGGTGGAAATTGCACCCAAGCTTTAAATGCCATTTGCAAAATGCAATTTTTTTTTCACCACTACAAGAAACGAACATAATGTCTCCTAAAAAATGCGTCATTTTCCAGTTATTATTACTTGAAAGCTTTCTCCTATTTTCTCCCCGTTCGAAAAAAAAAATACGAAAAATAGAAAAAAACAATTGGTCGAGTGTAGCCCACAGTTTCGATCTCCAAATTCCGCCGTTTCCAACTCAAGAACAAACGAGTTCACGTGCATCTTCGGCGTTCGATAAAGCTGACGTTTTTATTGACTTCTTTTAGAAAATTAATAAGACTCGAACCGTCGATCTTAATCTACTACCTTCGTCTTCGATTTTAATGAAAAAATCGTAGAGTGACTTTGAGACTTTCGACAAGGGTTAAAACATGGCAGACACGTGTGTTTCATTAGTAAAAACCAAATAGAGATCATCCTTTCCAACCAACCAACTTCGAGTGAAAAACTACTTCAATGTTATTTTCCTAATTAAAACCGAGTAGCATAATTGTAGGTCATTAACTTTATCGACTCGGGGGCCAAGCCAACTAATGTAGGCAGTTAACGTAGAAAAAGGCCAGCAACTTAAAAATTCTCTATAACTCGATGTGGGTTTTTAAAGTTTTTATGAAAATGATAAAAGATGCACTTTAATACAAAGTTTAGTTGAAATGCCTTATAAAAACCATCATGTACAAAAACACTGTTTTTTAATAAGTAAAACAGTGCTCCCAGTGTCTTCTTCTCTTCACTTATTTATAGTCACTCACTCGGTATACTTATTCATTCACTCCCTTTGGTTCATTTGGTTTATATTTCATAACATGTAAACAACTTTGTTAACTTTGTATTGTTTTGTTTATATCACCATTTTACATATATATCTTACACGACTACATACTTGTATGTTAATCGTCCCTTTGAGATGGTCGCAAGATTAAATAAAATAAAAATTAATAATAATCCACTGGAACCTTTATATTCGCTAGCTCTCTCAATATTCGTCACATCATCATTTTTCGGCAAAATAATTCTCCGGTAGTCGTTCAAAAAATAGTCGTTCAATATTCGTCACCAAAAGTCTTACGTCAAGTCACGAAAATTCAGCGTTTAAAAAGAACAATATCATAGAATATTAAAAGTTAACTAAATATGGTGTGGCGTGCTGAAAGTAAGGCTCGGTTAACAAAACTGGAGTGGATTCACCAAGTATTTGAAATTGATTCGATATTCGTCAGATTCAGTATTTGTCGTTTATTCTGGAACGGATTAATAACAAATATACAGGTTCTACTGCAGAAATACAATAATTTTAGCAATCTAGTTTAAAAATGTTGAGTACTATTTAAGTTGATAACATAGGAAAATATATTCTATTTTCTGGAGGATTTAGCTACCTTTAGTTGTTTTTAATTTTTCATTAACTATCCTTTAACTGGTATTTTAAAAGATGTTTTAATTTAAATAAATATTGTTTGGAAAATTCTACAATTGAAAATGAGTCTCACTGACCATATAAAGTCGATCTATACTTGCTAGTTGGTCTGATGTTTCGTTTTTATCACGGAAATCATTTCATTACGAGAGCCAATTTGGCATTTTTTTTAAAAGGTCTCACCCTGTGTAGAATTAAAAATTACCAGTGTGTTTTAAAATTAAAAATCAATCTAGGAGCTAATGATTCGTCGCTTCTCACCACCGACCTATTTTTAGCTGATTTTTTCCCTAAGGAGTCACGGGTCGAATATCAAATGCAAACTTTCGATAAGTTTCAAACGACAAGTGGACGTGACCGAGTTTTCAAGTCCTTCCAAAAAATGAAAAGAAAAGAAATGAGAAGCCGACTGGTCGAGAACGGTTACCATCTTAACCCATTATCTCTCACGTGACATTAGAGAAAACGAACACGAACCATCCCCTCTTTTCTCCTTCTTCTCCTTCTATTTATCGAATCAACTTAGTCTCCCAATCAGCGAAGCTGGGTGTAGGGAGAAAAAATTGGGATAGGTGGCTTTCATCTCGCTCGAGGTTTTTTTTTTACCCCTTCTTAAGAAAATTTTCTTTCCCACTTAAAAAGGAAACAAAAAAAACCTCTTATTGTCTATTCATCCTTCGATTTCAACTAAAATAAGACAAAAAAAAATCATAAAACAAAATGTGCATTTTGCCCACGACCAGCTGCTAATATACAACACAATAAAAAAATGCAGGTTTTAAATCAAATTAAACTAAAAAATTTCCTATAAAACCAGATGCCACGGGATAAAAATGCACTATTAAACAATACTATACTGCAAAAAATCATCCTTTTAACCGATGACTGGGGCGCGATAAAATGATTCGGTTGAATATGTGGGAGTAAACTGAAAATAAGAGTTTCGAACTTATCGAAAACCTGACGTAACCTGTTTATAAGTTATTAGCGATTAGCTCAGTTAACTGCTAGACAATAACTGACTTAGCTCGGATCCCAATATGAAAAAAAAAGTAAAGAAATAAAAACAAAAACAAAAAACCAAATAACAATTTGTAAAAAGAAAAAACGTACGTGTCATAAAACTATTTTGTAATACCATTTTTTTAGTATTATACTCTGTAAATAAATTGTCTCAAAGAGATGCACATGAAATATAATAAAACTAATAAAAAAATACAAAGCTACTATTGATGATGCAAACAATAGAAAGCTTAAAAGTTTGAATAATGAAGTCTTAAATGTCAGTCGCGTTGACAAAGTTTTGAAAAATTCAATGTCGCCGATATTCATTAATCATGTTTATTATTATTACTTTTATTGCAATCCCATGGATTAATATTACAATAAAAACATCAACCAAAATAAAGCAAATGTTGACGTACGTTATTTTTAAACAATTGATAGTGTTGCCAAAAAGTCATAAAACTGTTAGTACAATAGATTGCATTTCCACGAATGCGAATAGGCAGTTGATTCCACACTGGGAAAATATTATACGGTTAACGTCGTTCATTGGACTTGGTCTGCTTCCTGGTTATAATAAACTTATACATATTTACCAACTTAACACTGGTTTTGATTGTTAAAAAACTCTCCATGTTTATGAATTGGATGATTCAGATTGTGAAGAAATTTTGGAATTGACAAGATACGGTACATAACAATCAATTTTTTTTAAGGTCAATATCTTTAGCACTGAACATTTTTTTGTGATGAACACAAATCTCTGCCATTTAAATAACACCTGTAAGACATTATTATAGACCCTCATCACTTGTCTGATACGGAAAACCCGAGCATCGAAACAGATTAATATAGCATAACTAACAATAGGGATAATCTTTGAAATAAAAATAAACAATTTGTAAGTAGATTTTTCATTCTTTTTACAACAAAAATCTGTCTTCTTAATTTAATGTCTAATACGTTAAACACATATTGAAGATGAATACACGATAAACCCTATAGTTTAATAAAGAGTACGGAAGTATTTTATAGTAATGAATGATGCTTTTCGTCTGTTAGATGTGATCTTAAATAAACAGTTTCATCGGAAGCGAATATAATTCATATTAGTATTATTACTATCATCTGTATCAACTTTAAAAAAAGTGAAATGACTGTAATAAAATAACTTACCAATAACACCTTGAATGAAAAAATTACTCGCATTAAAATAAAAGTTTCTTTTAAAATTAAAATATCCAAAATTATTTATCATCATTATTTCTTGTCTATTCGTTTTTTTTGTTAAAATGTCGATCGAGTTGTTCGCTTGACATACGCGTGTAATATAAATTTTCGAAATTGAAAATTGTCTGCAGCGTGACTTTTGAGCCAACACGGTATAATATACGTTAAGCCACTAAACCATAGACTTTTTTTTTAGTTAGATTGTCAAAATAGACTATTGGCTATAGTTGAACATCGTCATTCGAATGGGAGCAGTGACCCGAATCGGTTCCTACATTATACCCTTTCCCCATCGTTTTTCATCCCTTATTTTCTTATTTTCGTGTTCTTTATCGTCCCTTCAGTCTTCTATTTCGATTGACACTTTGTTTATCGACTTCGACTTTTCTGGACCAAAAAAAAAAGTGTGTGCGCTTTTCATCGACAAACATTTGTGAAGAGCAAACGTTTACCTTTCTACGTGATCATACAGATTGTCCGAAAGCCATATACTGAACTTTTTTGTTTTGTTTTTCCAGCGACAATCACCAACGGCTAGCCTATTGTCAATCCATTAGCGAAAACTTATCAACACCACCAATTAGAGAAAGACTGACTCTCTTCTTCCGGACTTCGGGTCGAGTGGTTTGGCAATATTTAGAAGAGAGAGCGAGATCACTGTTGACGCAATGGCGCAAGAAAAAGCGTGCACGTTGACTAAAAGATGATCTTCGACGTTCTAAAGGTGGGGGAAAAAGACGTAAGCATTTTTCCGGAATCGCAAAGTGCAAAACGATACGTCGTTGCTGAGTCACTTGCTCGTGAACTTTGCAAAAGTCCGATTCAATAGCTATCATGTGTGTGTGAAAGCAAAGGCTTTTTCGTCGTCGTCGTCTCTTTGTTGACGCTTTCCACGATCAGAAACACTCCAAACAAAGAGCGGGCTCAACTTCAAAGTTAAAAATAATGGATATAAAAAAAATGCACACACACAAATGGAAAACAACCAGTTGTTGACGAAACGTATCCGTCCGTATCATCATTTTATAAACCCCCACCCACATATTTTATACATACGAATTTAAAGTCATAAATGTAGATGTAGAAAAAGCTTAGTTTAAAAGGATAAAATATGTATTCAAATACACAGCATATACGTAACAGCTACACATTTTGGCAGCGTTGCTTTCCGAAACATGCATTTTCAATTTTGTACTCCGCACTTCAATAGAAGAAAAAACTCAAATAAAAAATCGTTTGAATGCCTTATTCACCTGCAAGCGCTTATTTTCACTAAAGTGAAATCAAGCTTGATAAAATTGAGATTAAAAAAAAAAAGATTTACATTTTTAGTCGCACAAAAATGAAAGTAACGATTTTTTACGTGAATATTAACTTTTCTGGTTTGCTCACATTAGGTAAACTATTCCTTCACACGCGTAACAGCATACGGAAAACTGAGCTAACAGAAATCAATTGACATTTCATAATTAATTTTTAATTCAATGCAAAATATTGGCTGTAAGGATACTTGGTACTCAATATTAAATTCGAATTGAATAGTTAATGCAAAAAAAATGTTTGTTTTTTTGTGGAAAATTTATCTGTTCTTACGTATCTCATCTATGAGGAATACATTTTCACATGCCCATTCTGAAGAACCATCTTTTTTGTTATTTTCTGGTTAAACCATTTTTATCGTATGAAAGTTCATCATAAACGCTCATTTAATATTCCATTACACCAACACTCAAAGTGCAATGAAATTTGCAAACGCATCGAAGCAACTCATAGAGGTGGACAAACGTCATTTCTCATACATTGTTGAACATGTTTTTTAATGAAAAATAGAAACGTTGCTTAACACCTCCGAGCTATAATTACAAAACAATGAAAAGACTAAAAAACAAAATTTAATTATTTCGTCGGTAGAGCGTCCTCATCTCATCAACTGTAAAACCAACATATGAAAAATAGCAACACTAAATAAATTAACGTTTCTTAAAGAGCTGTGTTGACATCTTCTCAAAAAATATTAAATAAAGTCAAGCGTAATTTTCCAAGACAAAAAAATCTCGCGACCTAATGTCAAGACGGAGGCCCGTTATTTGCACGTGACAGTGCTGATAAGAAATATTAAAAACTAAAGTAACTACCGAAAACCTGTTATTTGTCCTAACAGAAATATCAACTTGGAAAAAGTTCAAAAAGTTTAAAAAGTTTTGAAAAATAAAACAAACCGATCGCATCAACCGCTTTGGCATGGGAAAGTAAAGTAATGTACGCGAAGCTACGTTTGACACATGACGCGATTAACCATACGTCAATCATAATATTAAATATTGACGGTTTCGTAAAGCTCGATATTTCACGTCATGACAACTATTTCCTATTGATAAATTTTTTATCATTTCGATATGACACGATCATCAGTTGCATTTCTTTTGATGGGTGACACAAGTCACTTCTACAACAAACTGGTCTCTTAGAAACAGGAAAAAACCAAAGATAATAAAGAGTGCTTCTTGTCCCCGACTGTGTTACAAGAAAGCTCCCAACTTGACAGAGAAAAAAGCGAAGGTTCAATCGTTATCGTATTATTTTTTCCTATAGTTGAACAATTTTAAGAAAATTCGTTGACAAAAGTTTCAAATTCGTTGAATCGGAGACAAAAACTAAACTCACGAGTAATCTTTTAAAAAAAGAAACGTTTCAATCTTACCTTAAGACTTTCTTGGAGTCACACATCAACCGATGAATGGGTGTGGGTTGTCAATCGTGTCCAAGTAGTGGTCATCGTCAGAATTTGCAACGCATCACTCTAGCAAGTGTATAGTCTACTATTATCCTTCTTCAGGGGTAGTGACAATACGACCAACAGTTGGCTGGGGTGTCTGTCGGAAGAGGAGGACTCGCACGAGGAAGAAGACGACACGGTGGAAAGCGTCACAGGCAGCAACAGCGGGCGAGTGGTGAAGACGAAGCCACACTTGGCTGGGGTGGGAACGCCGATGATGATGTTCATGACGTGGTTCTCTACTACTACTACCACTACAACCAGAACCACCATCACCATCACCAACCAACCACTACTACTACTATACAATCTACTACCAGTTCGCAGAGAAGCAAAGTTGCGAAGCGAGCGAACCTCGCGTCACTTTTCAGCATTTGGACAAAGGTCGAGGTTGTCGAAGGATAGACAACTAGCTTGTTATTTCGAGCCTGGGAAAGCATTTCCAACATTTCCTGCAACAACAAAAAATAATTTATGTTAAACGTATTGAACCAACTTGACGCCAATAACGCCATGACAATAGGCGTTGTGTGTTGGATGTTTATCTTTTCCTCTCCAGCAATGTCACGTTCAATAAAGCATAAAACAGCTGACGAACACACTCACAAGGCACGATAAACTATTTCAGAAGAATAAAAATGGAAAATACTAAAATATTGATGACACTCGAAGATATGGAAAATATTTCATCTCGAAATGTTAACGTTGATAAATTTTTAAAAACCCATTATGGTTTCATTGCATCTTTCACTGGATCGATGAGAATAAACAGATCGTCTCTACAAAAAACAAATTTAATTTAACCGTAAGTAGGCAATTATAAAACATTTCAGTTGAAAATTTATATTATAGCCTAGATTTGCTTTGCCAAAAAACTACTACCATTAAATGAGTAAACGAGATTAGCGATTGAGGGAAAAAGATTAATTGCATAAATTAAAATAATCGGACTATATTTTATTATCATTTCATGGAAAACAAATTTAAATTTGCAAATAAATGCAGAGTTTGTACCAAAGAGTTAGCGCTTAATGAACTTAATATTACAGGTGTAGACCAAATATAGTCAATGTTAAGCTGCGTAAAGCATATTTTCTGTATTTTGTTTTACAAAAAACGTGCAACTGAAAAGCCTAAAGTCTTTTCACCTGAGAAGATAAATGTCACCAATTCGTATAAAAATAAATGGAAGGGCCTAGTGAAAAAAGGTGTTACGAGACATTTTAAAGATCTGAACTTGCTTTGCTGTCTATGGACTAGTTCGTTTTTCCTGCACTAATAGCTTTGCACATGATGATGTGCTCAACATCCGTCGAAGAAGATGAAGCCAACTTTTTTATAGTTGTTTTGGAATCAAAACTTTTTACTTTATTTGAACTTTTTTATTAATTTGAACTATTTCAAATTCATTTTGAACTTCACTTTCATCCAATCACTGCTAGATTCAAAAGTTAAAACAAAACATATTCGCTAATTTGTATTCTTTTATCCTCTTGACATGACATATCTTAAATGGGTTTTCTGAATCGAAGGAAACAAAAGCGTCAAGATGTCAACGAACAATATAAATCAGAAACGTTGATTTTACAATGAACAACAATGAGCAGCATTGTCATCATCAATAAATGCAGTCAAACTCATTGCAACACCTGGAAGACAGAAAGTTCGCATATTTTCATGAACTTTCTCAAGGAATCGAATTCCATTTACAACATATACCCTTCGGTAAAAATATTTCCAACTCTAACATTTGACTTCCGTTATTAAATCAATACATTTTTCAACATCGACGAACTCCTAAATAAACGATAAATATCTGCCTAGCAACACTGGAAACACGTCGTCATGAACTAAAACTTTCACGATACTTATTCGTACAATAGAAAGAACATTGTCAAATTACGCATTTTTAGAAACAAGCTTCAGTTTTCGCGACGTAAAGGTGATTGTGCAAAACGATACAACCGATAAGAATCGATTCACAAATTTCGCCGAAATGAGTCATTATTATTTTTTTATAAAAATCCAACAAACTTAAAAACATTAACACATGAAGGGCTTACCCTTAAAACACTAAATAGTTGAAATCAATTTATTCGACAGTTATGAATATTGATCAACTGAAGTTGGGAGACCTAATCAGTGCGATTCATCATCTCTTCTATAAATATTCCCTCGTTTATAATTTTCCATTCTCTGGGGATGAAGTATGACGTAATGCCAATCAGTTATAATCAAGTGCAAAACGAGGATTGGTCATTTGATCGAGAAATATTTCATGGTCACAACTAACTATTTCACGTGTGATCAAACGATGGAGTCTAATTAAAGGTGGAATGTAATTATATAACGGCACTGGTTGTTAAACGCCATCACGCTTTATGTCATCACGTTTCATTTTCAGTAACGCTATCGATTCTCTCTCACCCCAGTTTAAACAAGTCGCTAATGGTGTGAAATCACAAACATCAACCTCCGGACAAGTGTCAACATCTAATATAACGTCATTTCCCACTTTGATCTTTGGCTGTCATTCGACATCAAAAAAAAAAAAGCCGTCTCGCAACAACGCATTGAAAGAACAACAAAAAAAATAAATATAAAAAAAAAAAACCGGTCACGAGGCGAAAAAAAAGTACTGCTATTTTTTGTCAAGATACAGAAAAAAAGGACATAAATCTTTCCCTCGCGTTAATCCGTCCAGACGAAAGGAATTTAATCCCTAATCTCCCTATGGTGGAACACGAAGTCAAATTAAAAGAAACGTTACTTTTTTCTATAACGTTCGCGAAAATTAAATTCGAACAACGTCAAATAACGAAGTTACCACCAATGAATAAGAACAAAAAATAAAAGGAATGGGAAGAAAACAGAGATGTGACGTCAACGACACGAGAAAAATGAATTAACGACCCGAGGAAAGAAAAACCTTTCATTTTTGAGACTCATTAAAAACAAAGAAAAACCTCGCGGGAACCTTTTTTTTTATCCTTTTAATGTCATTGAGGTAGGTTTCGCCCCTAAATCTTATTTCAACATCGACAATCACTACCGGAAGAATCTTCTTCAATTCTCCGTCTGTGCCTATGGGCTTTCTAACGGTGATGCACAGGGCGAATTCAACCCAAGTTCTTAATCTTAATTCAAAACTCAGTTTGGGCTGAACTTGTTGGTGAACTATTTTTAAGAGATGTTTTATAATTAACCGTATCGTGATTTTTTAACCAACGAGAGAAGTTTAAATTTGAACCACATTTTGTTTGACACGCAAAAACAAACGCTCATTTTTACGCGTCAAACTCTTCAATTAAATTCCATCAATTCTAACTATTTTTCTCATGTCATACACACACATCCGTGTGAGTTTCAATGCTTTTGTTTCGTTGACCAAAAGCACGAAAACGCGCTTGACGTCAGAAAAACAGTTGAAATCGATGGAATTTGAATCAAAAAGTTAAAATGGACGCAAGTACAAGTGGCTGTGCGTGAAACAAATCCGGGTCAAATTTGAACAGTGATTTGAACATGATTTAATGATAATTTTTAGTTTTGATATAAAAGATGTTTTTTTTTTTTGTTTGAAACAAATTAATTTTTACACTTCTACACCTGTATTCTTCATGTATTTTGTAATAAATAAACACAACAAATAAATAAATCATCCCAGAAGCCAAAATTAACAATAAAAATACTAAAAACATAAAAAAATAATAGAAATTAAATTTTTGACCCGGTTTTATTATTTTTGAGTAACATAAATTTTAATGAAAGTTGCTTATTATCGATGTTTCAGACCACCCTAAAAAAAACATCAATCACAAAGTCTGTCGAAATTCTCGATAACATAGAAAATCCAAAATAAAATGTAGAAAAAAAAATAAATTTCATAAAGTTGATAAAAAAACAAACAACAAAAATAAAAATGAAGTGCTGTGTTGACTGGGAAAGTCAACACGAACGTTTGCCCTAGGGCTTCGACAAAAAGCAACCTTAATCATAGGAATAAATTATTGATGTCGTCCCCACGAGTGGTGGTTCAAAAGTTGACCACAAGTTGACGAGATAGCTTCAGATGTTGTTCCATATTTTATGCCAAAATAAATTGGAAAAGCTAGTGACCATCCAACGACGTATCACTACCGCAAGGTTCCACTGTTGCAGTTCTACAAACACGGTTTTCGCCTGTCACCATCGTGGTGATAAATAATAACTTTTCTTCACTCACTTTGTGAACGTCAATACGTGTTGGTGTGAGTGTTGTTAACAAATAATCCCACGTAATAACGTTCGAATAAACAACTTGAAACGAAAAACACTGCAACGTGCGCTTATTTTGTTCTGAAATTAAAAAGTATCGATCCATTTGGGAAATTATGAAGAAAATAAAGTGGAGAAATCTTGGATTGACGAATGACTATTCTCTCACGCAAGATTGATGAACCGTTAATGGAAAGTCTAGAATCATTTCAAAACTTTGGCAAAATACGCCAACTCGAGTTTGCAAACACCAGCAAAATGAATGGAGAAATAACATAAATACGAACAAAAAAAGTGTTGTTTGTGGTTGAGTTAATACCAAAGACAAGAAGGTCTTTTGAGTTTGACTTTTTAAGATGAACTTAACGAAGAAGGTCTTTTGAGTTTGTCCAAAGAAAACACACATCTTATCTAGACGCTGCTGCTACATTAACTCGATCATAGTAACCACAAACAACGTATGTTGGTGAAATTAAAAAAAAAATATGACAAGACTGAGTTGACAAACACGACTAAAACAAAAATTTAGAAATTTAGTAAATTTCAAATAAAATGAAATTACATTTTTTCACATTGCGCATCTCTAAATAGTAAGTGTACTCTTCTAACAATAAAAATATGTTTCTCTTGAACTGTTTGCTTATGTCACTCGAAAGGTGTCATTCGTCCCACTTTTTTAGAACAAATTCATCAGACGAGCCACGACTGTTATTTGTTTTAGATTGAAGGTCTTTCTCTTTCATCGCATTAACTCGGTTATGGTGACCACCGTCAACACGTGTTAAAAATAAAACGGAAGGCACGATCAACATGACGGCAACAACTTCGATAGAGACACCAACTTCAGTATCACGCATAAAATGACACAAACGTTGACATTTTGAATCTCTAAATAGCAAGCGAGTTTTTATAATCTTCACCTTACTTTTCGAAATGTTTACTCACAAAGTGTCTTTCGGTCGCACTTTTCGTTGCGCAACAA
Organism: Cryptops parisi; assembly: GCA_034695005.1. Classification (NCBI taxonomy): domain Eukaryota; kingdom Metazoa; phylum Arthropoda; class Chilopoda; order Scolopendromorpha; family Cryptopidae; genus Cryptops; species Cryptops parisi. The sequence continues at coordinate 12,770 of JAQIWH010001644.1, forward strand.
ATTCATTAGACGAGTCACGACTGTCGTCATTTTTGTTTTGTATTAAAGTTGTTAGTCACAATTTATTTAATCAAGCCCACCCTCATCATTCGTAAAATGATGCTTAATAAAACTAGGCTAACAACCCCAACAAACAAACAAACAAACGAACGAACGAACAAACAAATAACAGTCGACAAAGCTAAACCTAGTAAATAAAGAAGTCTCATCAAGTCTTAATCTAGGTTGTTTTTCTCTCGTTCACTTTGGTCTAATTACCGATCCTCCGAGGTGCTTGTCTGATGGTTACAGCCAATTAATCTCAGCGCTGTAACGCTTAAGTTAATCCCCTTTCACTTTATATAAACTTTTTTTTCTCCAAGAAATTCTGACGTTAAGAAATAATGAAAAAAAAAATAAGACCCCCCAAAAAAGCTTTTGGGTGTGTTTTGACGTTGGACTAACTTTTCATTTCACCATTTAGCTGACCTTTCGAAGCGAATGAATTGCGGATAATTAAGTTGAGCATAGTAATCACCACTCAAGAGAATAATGTCGATGCGACAAAACTCATTGGGGGATAAATTAAGTGCCAGTTGTGTCTCTTGTCCTCTTCTTTCTATGACAACTACCCCCATGGTTGGTTGTCGTTTCTTTTAGCTGTCGTTGACACAACTCTTTAACGAGCGATTCATTCGTCAAATTTGAATACTGGCTGCAAATTAATGACCACGGATTGTCCCGTTCCCCATTTCTAAACAGCAATTACTGTTGCAAACGCCAGCCATCATTAACTTTGACAAGAATGAGGAGAAGCACCATTTACAATTCATAGTTAATGAATTTCTTCCTCGTACGGTTTTCTTGTCTTAGCAGCTTACTCAGCAGCTCATCAGCCATCAAAGAAAGACAAAGTTGAAAGAAAAACCTCCGAACAAAGGTTAGATTGTAAATTATAGATAATGGGGAGTTCGAAACTACTATCAAAAGACGATCATCGATAGACAAAAAATTTTTTTTTTCTAGTATACTTTAATTTTCTATATAATGAAAAAAATAGAAAAGCAAACAGAAAAGATTGGATTTCTCCAAGAACTAACAAAGCAGAATGAAGTGATACTCGATAAGAAACTCGAAGCAACACTTCATTTCGTCTCATCATCAAGTTATGTTTGCTCTCGTTAACTTCGGTTTGGTAGGGGTTTCATTCAAACGCGTTTTTTGTTAAAACTTGTTGCCATGTTTCTGACAAGAACCAGTAGACGACTTTGATTTTCCCCTGCGGATTTCTTACAAAACAAAATTAATCATTTAACGACGAGTACCAACGCGAGCCTAAAATTAAATACAGTATATGAAAAAAAATAAACGTCTGAAAGCAACGAATTGGAAACTTTTATGCTAATTTAATTAAATGGAAACTTTTATGCTAATTCATTTTTCAATCTTAGAATATCTTCAAGTAAACAACTACTACTGACTTTGATCAAACAATTACGTTGATTTATTTCAAGTACAGTACGTGTATTTACAGTAATTTAAAATATAACATGTACAACAAAAAATTTTGTAATCAAAAAATGAATAACAGATCTTAATTCAACGATGAATTAAACATTTTGAAACTTTTTTTTATCCTAATGTCAATATGAACGTTGACAAATAATTTTTAACGCTATTCTAACATTAAATTGCCGATTTTGCCCCAAATTCTTTAAATCAACTAAAAACACAAGCTTTAAGACATTAAAGAATTTTAAGGAGAGGAAATATAGAATAAAAAAAGTCGCGAATGTTAAAATCCCCAATGAGTCACGAAGGTAAGAATACTTCTTTCCAATTAACTATTCCAGAAAACAATAAATTGCATGTGTAACTACCAATAATTGAGGGTCTCTCATTTAGCATGAACTCAACGTTGGCTCATTCGAATTCAAATGAATATCGATGTGGGTGAAAGCAATCGGGATGATTAGAGGCTGGAAACCACTTTAATTATTTGTTATTGGTAGACATCACACACACATAGAATATTTCCACTCGAGTTTCTTCCGGGATAATGCTGGAATTAGTTACATAATGGTTGAAGAACAAACAAAGGGTTATCGTCCGCGTCAAGACGGATTTCGATTCCATTTCATTTCTTATGCTATTTAAATGCAAACGCTGAAGAAACAAGAGATCAAGATGAGAAAAATAATTCGATCGGTTTTTGTGTTGTGAGTGTTGCATAATTTATGATCGGCTCACTCTTCTTTTGCCTGCAAATCGTTCCGCTCTGTTTATTCTACTAGTAAAGACAAAACAGAGAAAAAAATGCCGTTCTAAAAAGCACACGAGATAAGGGTGAAACCGAATTGAAGCTTGTTACGGGTAACTGGGTTCGTTCGGAAGATGATTCCAAATGGCAAGACAACACTCCCGACAATAGAAGAATAAAAACAAAAAAAAACAAAAAAAAAACAACAACACAAAACGACACGCCACGCAGACACAAATGGAATCAAACGAAGAAATCTAAGAAAATAAAACAAAATGTTTTGCTTTCTGGGTGAAAAAGAGAAAAAAAAAATAAGCTGCTAATCTCGCGCTTGGAGTATCCACTCGACTGGACGTTGAGACCTGATGGGTGTGCACCACACACACCACAGCGTTGTTTAGTCTTTAGTGGCTCTTTGTCGTGCAGAGAACTCCATCTCACTTTAGTCTGAATTATTAGCGTTGGGTGCTGCGTTTTATGGGTTGCTTGTGGGTCGTTGAGGCCCCCGTCTCCCGCCTTTCTCTTACACCCCCAGACACCCCGATCCCCAAAGAGAAGACCGCACTCGTCCACAAAGATTGAAACTTGGTCGTCGAAGAAAGCATCGGATTCGACTTCAATCTCGATGATAGAATCCACAACCATAAAATGCGGTTTCTGGTTCTTTCCGAATAAGCCGCCTCAAAAGTTTTTCTATGTTTTGGTAAAACCTATTGTGATCAAAAATTACACTGTACGACGCTGTAAGTTAACGTGTGTTTCATTGCGCTGTTTAATTCGTGAGCGTTAGAAATGAAAAAAAAAATAACTTGTAGAATACTGTAAATACGGTTCTTTACGTTTCCATACCAACATGATTCAAAACAAGTTTCGTTCTAGTCAAAATAAAAAAACGAATGTTGCGAAGCAACGACTGTAAACACGCAGTTTAGTTCTAGACTCCACGTAGTTACGATACCAACCACGGGATTTACTTCCAGTGAATTATTTAAAAACTAGAAAAAACTAACGAATTCTAGAAACATTCTGATGCATTTAAATTTGAAAGTCTTATACCCATTTTCATTTACATACATATTTTTAGCGTGAATCCCACGGAAAGTCACCCTGAACAACGTGAGGGTGAACAAATAGCTTTTCCCATACGATGAATGACACACACGCAGATCTGGGTAATCATAAATTAAAAATATTTAACATAAAATTATTTAATATAAAAGTTTTAATATAAAATGATATGAATTATAATTTTAAAATTATCTATAAATAAATAAAATTATTTATTTAACCAAAAATGTTCTGTGTAAAGGTTTTTCCCCAGAATAAAACGACCATAACACAACTCTTTTATCCGATACTTCCAATACCAGTAACTCTCAAGCAACCAACACCCGAATGGTTTTAAGGTTAATGGAGTTTAGGGTTTAGTGTTTAAGAATTTAAAATAAAGCACAAAGATATTTTTATTTTCATGTTCAGTTTATATTTTATGTACCGTACGTATTAAGTTAATGAAACTTATTTTACTTCAATTACACTTTTAATTTTTAATAAAGTAGAGATTGCTATAAAGGTCCTAAAGGAACACAGCAGACCTTCACGTGTCAGAAGGTATCATGCGACGACGTTGAGCCACCCAGAAAAAAAACTACGCCTGCGTGCATAAAAAAAAGAAGAAGGAACGAACACACTCGCTGACTCATGCACATTGGAGTCGTTTAGTTATAACGGAATTTCTCTCATTTCTACAACACGGTAGTCAGAATACAGTAACTACTAATGAATCAGTAGTAGTTACTGTATTAGCATTAGTAACGATAATGCAGTATACTGAAGCATATACTGTAGGCTTACTAGATAAAAATTTCACAATACCATAGCACCTCATAAAACCCATTGTTAATGGGTTTTATAAGCTTCTATGGTAATTTAAAAAGAAATGATGACATATCCGGAATATTCAGTTATCCGACAATTCACTGGTCCCAGTGGTACCGGATAAAAGGGAGTTGACTGTATTTGAATGAAAATGTCAGAACATTGTTTTTTAAAAAGATGGAAATTATTCTTTAAACCCATCAAGTGCTGGCCTATTGAAACACGTTTAATGGAGCATGTTCTTTGATCTACCCTGTATAATCACTATTAATCTCTCAAGTTAGAAGCGACTGTACATGATAGGTTTCACGTTGATAAGATTGGAGCGATTCAAACTTTCTATTGAGTTGTTGCGTCTTCAAGTTTACAAAAGTGAAGCCAAGTAAAAAATATGAACTAAGTAAGCGGTACGTTTTACCGAACGATGATGATAAAAGTAAACTCTTTTGAGTCTGTCCAATGATCTCCAAACTACAGGTACTGAAAACACAATATCGAAATGAAAACAACAAAAAAATAAGATTTATTTTATGTTGAGGTTTGTGAACGATTGTTACCATCATCGCTGTCGTTTTTATTATTTTTCTTTTTCGTAAGAAGAAGGAAACAAGATGAAGTGAAGAAAAAATGAAGAAAAACAAACTCATTTGTAACCCGAGGGCAATGAGTTGTTTTCTGGAAAAGAAATTTGGTCTGGTATCTCTCCAGAAAACCCACTTACTTCGCCTACCTATCTATTGATAACGTTACTACTTCTCATTTATTTCTCCCACCCTCTCGTCTTGTCAACATTTTTATACACTAACTACGAAGAACAACCGCGATAACAAAAATAACAACCCATCATTTACAAAATACAAATTGCGGAACCATAACGATCTCATATACTTCATTACCGTTTTATGTTTTTTTTTACATTTATATGAAAGAAATAATTTTGCATGTAAAACAAAATTTCTTTTGTTTAAGAAACGTGACTTGACATTCTCAAACATGTCACGAGGTTATTTTTCTTTAGAACTTTATCTTCAGCAAAATTCCGACATCTTTTATATTAATAGTTATTTTTATATTTTAAATATTCTTTAAATATTTTCTTTAAACATTTTTTTCCGTTTATTTTTAGCTCTTTGGACAAAGTATAAATCAATACGGGTGAATTTTAAAACTTTTTTATTTTTAAAAATGCACGCATGGTATTGGACAATGCACTTGAAAAAAAAATCAGCGTATAAAGTATGCAAGAAAAAATCCGCTCAAAAAAGTGAAGACATTTTTTTTTTGGTCGAGCTATTCTTCGACCAACAGCTGGTGGACATTTCCCTTCGTCAAAGGCAAACATGGCTAACCCGTCACACAATATTGGGATACGTCGATCACGTTCGTCCTTGCTCGTCATCGTCATTTCATCCCCCACATTTTCTTTCTACTCATTGATCGGATGAAATACCCCCCCATCGTGTCTGCCAACGACGACTACCTATTACTACTTCCCCCCTCGTCCGTGATTACGTAGTAAACTGCGTTCGAATCAGCTGAAGCTCGCACCACCAAAATTCCACCAATTTCTCGGACAATTTGCTGCGCGTCCATGACACCCGTTCCATCACCCGCCTACGCCCACCCTTTCTTCACCTTTCTTTTTTAGAGGGCTTTCTTTATACTTATTCCCCCTCTTCGTGTTTTTCACCAATTTATTTCTCTTACTCGTGGAATATCATCTTACTTTCGAACCAACTTGACCCTCGTTTATTTTCCTTTAAAAATGTGTGTGTGGCGACAACTGTTCGACGAGCGTTATTTAAACCCTGTTCGTCTCGTTCGCTAGGGTTGTCATCGCGAACAAAGGTGACACGTTCGAAAGATTCATCAAAATCGAAAAATGGGAAATATTGCAGAGGGCAGCAAAATGAGAGCGAGGAGATGAACCGAAACCGACAAGATGGAGTGCGACGATTAACGCCAGCTGACACTGGGACAAGGACAATTTGACATTCCAAATAAAATGCTAATAGAGCGGAGCGGATCACCTTGGTTTGAATTTTCCAATGAGGTGGGCGACTGAGATGATGCGGAACGTGTTAACAAACGCTATTTGCCTGCACGAACCTGTCAATACTTGAAGCAATTAAGCTTCAATGGTCTACTCGCTACCTTTCTATTTGTCAACTCAACACGCTTGTTTTTCAAATTAATAATAACAGATCAAGTGAATGAATAAAATCAAAATTAGACTTTTTTGAATTGTAGCTAACTTGGGACGATTGAAAAAAACTAATAATTTTTATACTCTTTATGTTAGCTTCATTCGTGAGTGAGCTGTGATTTTCTACAGACGACTCGATGGATTCGTCGTAGTCTATCGAGTGACATTGGCTATATGGCGTCAATGAAAAACCAATATGTGGACACTACATGCTATGGCATATATTCATTATATTTTTAAACCCTCTTACACGCTAAATGACTCGATGAATTTTGATCAATGAAGTGTTTATGGATTCGTCTTAGTCTCACGAGTGTCTCCGCTTATATGCTGTTAATTTTTAATTTTTATTTCTTTTTTTATTTGACATTCCATAAGGACAAACCATATTAATTACAATAAAACATCAAAGGATTACAGAGCCTTCAATTGATAAAAGTTTTTGTCATGAAATATACAGAAATTTGTTATAGAATATATACAATGAAGATTAACTAGAGCTCTTACGATACTATTATATGACATTTTTAATCTTTTAAGTCAAAACAATGAGACATCAGCCTAAATTATAATACCATATGAGAATATAGCATCAATTTTGTTTTTAAAAATAGTATTTTTTCTTTGTATTAGAGTATGTTTCTTTAGCGTTTTGTCAGATATATTTGTTGATGTAATTGGCAAGATAATTTTTCTGTATGATAAGAAAATTTTTATCCCGTGTTAAACCAAATAACCATACTTTTGATTTGGTCCGATTCATCTGGGTACGGATTTTGTATGGTCATGCGATGAGGCTTCATGTGGTTAAGTTTAAGTTTGTATGTGGAAAACCATTCAGCATTAAAAACCATAGCTGACGCAACATGCCACTATATAAAGAGTCTTGTTTAGGACTTAAATTTAATTTCACACAAGGCAAAGAAAACGTTGAAAATATTAACCTGGTATACCCAGTATAACTGATGCAACGTTTGACACCAACTAATTCAAACAAGTTATTTTCCACTCGAATGCCACCATGCTTTAAAAGTTCAATGTAGTACGACTACAAAATAACTTTGACGTGAAAAATATATTTTTAAAAAAATAAATAGAAAAATCGAAACGTTTATTGAAGAAAAAAATGGAAATAACGTAAAAGGTTATTTTCTTCTAAACAGTCCCTCAAGCCCGTGGTTGGCCAATATGACCAAGATCGTCTAATTTTTTTTCGTGTGACCAAAAAACGCAGCAAAGAACGCGTTTAGGTAAGCCGTAAAGAGCACGAGCAACACCACCAACCTCCGATTTATGGCTGTTTTCACCGCCTTCTCGCTATTCAGAACCCTGCAAGTATGGAAAACTTGAGCAAAAAAGCTTTCACCGAAAACAGCGTAATTGTAAGCGACCTAAATAGCCCACCGGTAGGCGTATAGTTAATATTAAAAAAAAAACCTATATAAACAACATTTTATTTTACATATAACTCCACTAGTTTCAGTTTTATTTATTTATTTGCCGTAATTTTGTTTTCCATTCCAAATTTTCACGCTACTCTTCTAACACCAGTGAAATTAAAACGTCACTCGTGTTAACACCAATGCGAACCAGTCATTTAGGTGGCTTACACTTCGATATCAAATGTTAACTTTCTTGGCCAAACTATTCGCTAGAAATGTTGACTTGCAAGAAAAGATTTTTAACATTTCTCGATTTAATAAAGAGTCGAATGAGAGTGGAAAGGCCACATGCAATCTGTACGACGACTATCATATCAAGTTGCAAGTGTCTCAATCTGTTTCTACCGTATCATTAATGAAACAATTTTTGCGACGTGGCCATAGCAACAGGACTACCATGAAACACGATGCGCGTCATGTTTCACTTTTTTGATCGACACTGGCATAGGATAATGATAAATATGCAATCAAAAGACACGTTACGGTTTAAACAAACCAGTCTATTTCATCGTTTGAAATAGAAAAAAAACAACCAAAAATAGTGTTTCACTTTAAGCATTAAACTTCCGATGCATGTACACACATAAATAATGCAGGCATTTAAATAAAAGTCTACGAATGCTTAATTCTTAAAAATGAATCAAATTACACTTATAGTTAATGGGTTGGGATGTCGGTGACTGTTGCCGAGATTCCCTCGTCAATAAATAGGTACGTTAAGTGCACCTTTACTAGTACTGTAGACGGTGTGTTTTTGCTTCAATATTGTCGGTGCGATGCATATTAATAACTCAGCGCGAAAAGTCATTAATTTAGGCTGTCTCGGTTTAAGGCGAAAATGGTCACTTGGGGCAACCAAGATGGATGAGACGAAGAGACTTACCTAACGGACAAACTAAGCTCGCATTCGTCTCATCTCAAAAAAAGTTCTAAACACTAGGTTTTTGTGTGGTTTTTTTTTTAAGTTACAGTCACTAAAGTTATCATTCTTGCGTTTTCTTCTTTGAAAAAGGCAGCTTTTGAACTTTTTCCCTTTGAAACGTACTTTATCTATACGAAAAAACACACACTTTATCACAACGACTATACCAAAGAAATAAAAGGGTTTCTTTATGACGCGTCTATAAAATAAGAGAGATAACCATATGTTTATGGCTGGGTCCGTTATATCATTATCTCACGACGACGCGGCCAATGGTTATGTTTTCACGTCATATAAAGGACACCAAGACGAGCATCTTTTGAAAAGCCATACAACAAAAATGAGCAAGGTGTCAATAACGCGCTCTTTATTACTTAAGGTTACCAACCAACGATGTCACTTTGGCAGTTTCAAATGCCAAGTGCTATTATATGCTTTCGGACAACTGTTTGACGTTATCGACGGCACCTTTTCGTTTTCAACCGACAGCACCACGAGGCCCATGAAAACAGATAACTAAACAAAAGACTAAAAGTATCTAGTGATGAAACATAACGCACCGATCAATACAAAACTAATTTAAAACGACTTTGGTGACATCGCATGTCAAACGTCTTTCTAATCTACTGGAACCAATTGTATCGACAGAATCTAGAGTCGTTCGGCAACAAAGTTGTGAAGGATCCAAAAATAATGTTTTAATCTAGTGCTGCATAGACTGCTAAATAGCTGTTGACACTTTGTTTATAGTATTCGTGAAAACTATTGTTTTCACATTTAAAATAAAAAATTTAAATGATTTTGTTAAAAAAACAACATTACGATTATCGTTATTTCAATGTTGCTTTTATTTATTTATGGAAGTTTTACACTATATTGACTTGATACACGTTCTTATGCAGTATTCATTGAATGTTTAATTGGAGCTTTTCCACTATACTAGATTTACAAACGAACAACTTCAAACTTATCGTGTTGTTTTAAAAATTGTATCATTTTTCTCTAACCTCTCCAACGGTAGCCAAGCAGTCCAAATTGGAAATTCGATCAAGTTGCGAGTTTGCCGAGTCACGTCTAGCGCGGAACACTTATCAATTATTCATCGTTGCTACTGCATCATCGTCATTATCATAGCTTGCTTGATTCGAAAACTAATCCACTTAAAAAGCGCAACGTGTTTAATTGGACATCAACAACAACTTGGCACACAGATTCTCGAAAGCAATGATGAACGCCGTATCGCTTCATCTTCCCTCATTATCTATCCACTGTCCTATCGCTGCCTCTCCTATTCTTTGCTTTTCGTGCCCATTAACCGCATCCTAGGAAACGTGAAAACAAGATGAATCGTGACTATTTCCAGCCCGTTCCTCACTTCGACCCGCCATTTTTCTTTCAGCAGCATAATGCGCGGACTTGGTCCTTTCATCGACACTTTCTTCGGGACAGCCATTGTGTTCGGACTGCTATACGGATGGCGTGTCGAAACGTCACAAAACCTCTTTCACCACAGTCGCTGGAAAGTGGTAATGGATGCACAACATAACAAAACAAACTTAATGGAATATAAAACGAAGAGAAAAAAAAAGCCTGACACTTTGGCGTGGACAAAAACCAAGTTTACAAAGACGACCAAGATAACATAAAACCACGATAATAAAGTTGTCATAAGTTGACAATGACGTCGTAACGGCCATCAAGTGCATTGACGACGACGACTTGTCGTGTTTTACTTTCTTATTTAACCGACTACAGTAGTAGTCCATGCACCAGTGGGGTTGGAGAATTCCACTAAAAGTTCATGGACTCGTTCCGGGAAAAATGAAAATAAAAATTAAAGTGTTGACGTTTTATGGATGTCGTTTGTGTGAAGCGTTTCCGTGATTTCACTATTTTTTGCTTACTTTGCATTATTTTTTAGTCGTAACGACCCAACCAAAAACACAAAAAAAAAAAAAAACACGCGCCAATGTTGACCATGGTGCGTTAATTTTTCGAAACGGCCTTTCTTTAATAGCGTCATTAAGTTTGACGCTAAACGGTACAAGTTCATTTCACGCGGCACAAAACAAGGTTAATAATGCAAAGAAACTAACTCAATGACCCAAAAGTTAAGCACTTAAAGAAACGTGCAGTCACGAAGCACGACTTGCGCGATAACATCATTAGCAGAAACCTCAAGATCGAACCCAAAGGATTACTAAGCCTAGTCTTTTAATTCTCAAGTAATCTTCGTGATTAGTCTCCGTGGAAAAATTTCATTAACGACAATACCAAATGACTCAAGTTGAAACACACAAAAAAAAAATAAACTGAAACTAACGGACGTGGAATGTTCCCACTATACATTCGATAGGCTCAAAACACCATCAGCAAAGTGAAGAAAAGTTGAAACCACCTCAATCCGCTGCCAAATTTTTTTTTTTTGAGATGTATAGTTTTTTTTTGGTTACATACTGATAAAAAAATAAATTAAAAATCGAAGAAGTGGAAGTCAAATTGAGAGATTGCCAGATTGCTTCCCAATTCTTGAAAAGAAACCATTTGAAGCTGACAGCCTTCAAAAGAGAAAAAAAAAATAGAGAAATTCAAGACACCGTCAGGTTAGATGAGGAGGAGGAGGCACAGAATTAATTACAACTGAATGAATTTCTTTTCAAATCGAACTTGAAAGTTTCAAGACTTTTATAAATCATAACTTTCACTTCTGATTAAAAACTTAACTTAAAATTAACGGATCTTTCTCATTTTCCTCGATATAAAACGGTACTAACCCCTTGGAAGCTACGGACAAGCCAAAGAAGAGGATTTTCTAAATTAGTGTCTTTGTGACATTATAAAGTTAAAATTCTTATGCTGATTTGATAGTAAGGATTCTCAACAATGACATTCTTAATAGAGCTAAATCCACCCCACTAGAAATAGTCACTAACATGATAGACTCTCCAACTTATCTCGAAAAGTCTCCCCACACCTGCAAATGACTACCCAGAGACTGGCAATAATTCGTCTTACAACTGATCTCTCTCTGCGGTTTTTCTTTATGCTTGGTCATCTCTCCAGAGGAAAGTATTACCATTTCTTGCTACTTCGTCACTTCAAAGCTATAGGTCATGATAAAAAAAAAGTCCAACAAAAAGGTAAGGAAGAAACCCATGTAACTCTTGTCGAAAAGAAAAAGCAAAAGCCAAACTATCGCGAGTGTCGTTATTCGTTTTTACAACGGATAAACGCCGCGTTAAATTTACTGACCACGAGGAATGGACTTTCGTAAATCACGTTCCGACCACTCTTTATAAATCATCCACCAAAACAACTAGTATTACATCGATACTACATTTTGTTTTTCCGAACTGAACAAAGAAAATAAAGTATTCTTTCTCATCCCTTCTGTATACACAAAATACTACTACACTATATCACCAACTTATCCTTAATTTAGGCGAGTTTCTCCACAGGACGATGGTGACAATCCATCACTAGATAAAGTTATCAAAACATTTTGTTCCGGAACATTATCACCTCAAAGAGCATTTTCGATCTTCCTTTCGCAATCCATAAGCGGAAACATTCGCTAATGACATTCCAATTCTCCAACGACACGAGACGTGGAAAAAAATAACAGTGAAAGATGGGTCCCCCAAAAAAATCTTTTGTCACACTTTGGCTGTCAATGAAGTCATTTCCCGAAAACGAGTGTTAAACTCGTAAGGAAGAAATAATACGCGGTCGTCAACAATAAAATAGATCAATCTTCTTAAAACACCAACCTTTTTTTTATCCTATTAATCAGTCATCACCCTTTACTTTTCTTTTATGGACAACAAAAACAAGAGAATGTGAAGAAAAAAATTGAACCTCTCACGTCAACAACAACAACGATTATTCAAATAAACAAGTTAAAAACTCGAATGGTGACAAAACCGGCGAAAACCTTTTCTTTAAAATCTCACTGAATGTGATTAAAACCACCTCATCCTTTTAATTCAAAAATCGATCTAGCTTTGGCATATAGCATTTTTCAACGATGGCGGGTCATAGTCACGTTTCATAAAAAATTGATCCATTAGAAATAATAACAATTACAGTATTTTTATATATAAAAAAGAATGGCCATAAATTTTCATTAACTCGCAATGTTCGGAATACGGGTTGAAGTTGGCGAAACATTCTAATTGAATAGCCATAGGGATTACACTTGAGATTTCGATCAGCACTTAGGGGATTGCTGCCTCTGAGCAGAGTTCATAAATTTTCGTTAATTAATATCATAGCTCATCATTAGCCATTTTGCTAACGCCATTCGCCGAGCCGATCCAATCGTCAATGAAGAAATATTTATCATTTTTCTCTCCCATCACTTATTAAGCAAGAAAATTAGATTTCGCCCCCTTCAAACAAACTTTTCCAATTCAACACTTTGAAAACGTCGCTCGTAATTAAATGCAAACAGAGTAACAAACTCTTAATATAATTTTCAGCCTCGAGCTGAAACGTCGTCGTCACGAAATAATGGTAACATGTCGCATAATTACGAATAATAGGAAACGACCGAAAAGTCAATACTCTTCAAGCCCATGTCGCAACAATTAACTTCAACAAAAATGACACAAAAAAAAAGAAAGGAGAAAAGTTTCATCATTTTGTTGATGGGAAGAAGTACTTTCTCAGTCTTTTGTCATCCCGAGTTTTCGAAAGTAATTATTTTCAATGGATGGATGGGACAGAGTGCGATTTAGAGGAGGAGTAGAGATCACAATGAAGATCCTTTTCTTTCACCAACGAGACAAAGACGAAGCGGTTTCTTTTTTTACATTCACCAGCCCTTTCTTTCATTTCGCAAGAAAAACTGATGAGAACAATTTATTTCTACTACACTGATCAATACAATACGATCATCATCTCCCCCCTCCTCTACGCCTTCTCGAGGATAGGGGCAAGAAAAAAAACGATTCATCTGCTAAACTCTCGTGTAATATATTTACCCCCCAGTTACCCCATTCTTAAAAATCACACACAATTCAGAGAAAAGAACAAGTGTCACCTATGTACAAATTTGAGATATTACCGCAACAAATGACACTGCCGTATCGTAGTAGGCTACTTTAACATGGTCGTTATCAATAGAATTGTTTTATTATACAGGTACCTTTTATATTAGCTTCACCTGTAAGTGAGTGAGTGAGTTTGAGTATTTTTTTTGGGAATTGAACGTATAATGTCATCTACAGTCGTTTAGGAGAATATACCGTGTAGTCCAATGTACCAAAAAACGCATAAAAAGAGAACCACCCAAGTCCTTCGCAAAAACCGCATTACGTCCAATGTAAAAAAATCGCATATATAAATAAATAAAAACGTGCAGAAATCAAAACTGGTTCAAATCTCGCATAAATTCAAATTTCAAATTACTTAACGTGCATAAATCGAAAATTCGCATGAACCAATATTCGCAAAAAATCGAAACGTGCAAAAATCGAAAATGAAATTACTCAAAACACGCATAAATTGAACATCGAATTACTGAAACATTGCATTAATTTTAACTCCCATAAATCAAAATTCGCATAAAAAAATTACTTATCTTACTTAAGTAGCCTACTCAAAAAATTACTTATTACTTAATCAATTGTAGAGTGGGTGTTGTTTTGTGTATCGTTTGCCATCGGGGCAGTAAGTCCCATTTTACTCTTGGTGTTCAGCAGCTTTTGGGCTCTGCTTGTTTTAGTATGTGTACGTTTATAAGCCTTTCTGGTGGTGCCATAATTTGTTGGTGTAATGTATTGTCTTTTACCAATCCTGGTGCTTAAGCAAATCCTCCTAACTAATAAAACGCTTGAAATGTCACTCTCTCTGTCTCCTATGCGCCAGCGCCACCAGTAAGTTAGTGGTGGCCGCTTGCTCAACTTCGTTATCTGTGCTACCATCTGCTCTACCATCGCTGTAACGCGAGCAACGCGAGCGCTGCGCGAGCGGAAAAATTGTTGTAAAACGCTATGTTTGCCTTAACAAAGGCTTAACTGGCATTTTCTAATTAACTGATTAACATTTTCTGATTAATTTCTCATTAACTGACAAATTTGCAGCAAGTATATCCATTAAACGCTTCCGTACTTAAATGATTTGTGCTGCTAGCTGCCCATCATTATGACGGGCTTATCTTCTACTAGTATAAGTATAAAACTGCGATCGGAGAACAACTTGACAAGTTTACATACCTACAAAACGCTTCGTCGCAATGAATGCCCGAATAACCTTTGTTACATCGACATATTTCGGGACCGATGCAAACGCCGTTTTTACACCCATGACAGATCAATTCTTGACACGTCTCACCCATGTACGCTAAATTTTCCCAATATTCTTTTGGAGCCGAAGGTTCCATTTCTTTCACGGTTTTACATCTACTCAAAAAAAAGGAAAAGTAAATTAAGTAGGCAAAATGAGCACTTAGGGCAAACCACAAACAACGTCTGCGTGAACCCAAAAGTGTCATTTTTTATCAACCAATTTACCTATACCTGCATTTATTAGGATAGACGCAATACCCATTTTTGAACGAATGAGAATCGTATATGTTTTCGATACCGCCGCCACATCCACGAGAACAATAGAAATCTTGCGACGTGTACTCTTCTCGTTCGACCATCTCCATCAAATTCGATGACGGAATCTTGCGTTTCGATCGCTTAAACATTTTTTCCAGTTCGATGAGGTCGGCTTTCTTATCGGTCATCTCGTCTGTCACGATGGGAAATAGCGTTTCGTATTCTTTTGGTAACGGTTTAATCTTCTGCGATCTCGCATCCATTATTCCACGATAGGATACGAACCTTAGAATACAATGTAAAACCTTAACCTATACTTTAGTATACAGTGTAGTACATTATACAGTACTTTATTCTATTTCAATATACTATGTCATGCTTAACTTATCGCAACAAAATTGAAGCGCTCCGGGCAATATAATGATAAGCCGCACTTTTATTTTCCCCCAAAAATGACGTTTTTACATCAAAGTGTCCCTCAGTACTGTTGTTTCTAGTTTGTTACTTTACCACTTCCTGAATTTTCCAGAAAATGGTAGCATAATGCAGAGAATCACCTTGTTGCTCACGCTCAGTATGGTACTTCTATGGAGTTTCTCACCAGAAAAACGGTTCTCCTAAACAATTTCGAAAAAAATGTGGCTTATCGTTATATTGCCCGAAGCCTTTAAATTGTCACAATTATTTTTTTTGATGAAAAAATTACTTTCGTTTGCTTCGATATTTTGTCGAAGGCGTTTTGATCGGTTTCAAAGTCTCGTTACGTCGTTGCACAATAATTTCAACCAACGAATAATTTTTAACCATTAGGAATCGACTCACTTGATGCCTCTGTAAAAATACAAATTGTATATGGAAATTCAATAAAAATAATTATTTAATCATGTTTTTTGTACAAAAATTGAGGACAACATCAACAGCGTATCCGAAAATTTTGGAGCCAAAGCCTAGGATTTAGGTTTCAAGGAACTAAGAATCGTTTTACATTTACGTGTACAGTGCATGTTAGCAACCCAGAATGTATAGAAACTAGGCATTCTATAACATTCTAAGCCTAGTTTAGACAATGTATGAAATTAGCATTGAAATAGTTACTTCAAGCAAGAACTTGAAGTGGTTTTAAATTTAGGCTTAAATTTAGGCTAAAATGTTTTTTAGAGAGAAAATATTGTTAACTAACCTAAATAGATGTTAATTCTTACTTTGCCAAGATAGATGTTAGTTTATACTTTACATAAACTAACATACTTTACGTGAACTAACACGCAAGATGTTAGTTCATACTTTAACAGGATACAAACATGTTGATACAAGATGTTAGTTCATCATTTGTATGAATGGTGACATTAGATATAACAAATGTTTGCTAATCAAGTGTTTGTGAACCGCAAGAGCACTCACATCTTCAAAAGTTCCATTTGGAATATTTCGGACGGTAACGACAACGCCCATAAAATCGCCTTTCCGATGAAATTCTTCCGGATCTCGCTGTAATTCAACATCTCCGGTCAAACCTTTGAAGGATACCTAATAATAAAAGATCAAAATAAACAAATTACTATGTATCAGCAGCGATGAGTTTTGGAAAACTTCACAAGTGAAGCTAAGATTAGATAAAAACTTCGTTTTCAAGCACAACCTTTTATTCAAGGCAGAGCCAGAAACAATAAGTTTTAGGTTTCATTATCCAATTGCAGTTTCAGTATTTAAGCTTTTAATTTTAAAAAAATGGTGTTACTCTTTCCATTAAAATATCAAAATTAAATTTGTGCAGAATGAAATTAGTTTTAATAGAATAACAGAAAAATAAGAAAAAGTCTATAGTAGCACATTAAATGTTAAATATTGCTTTATATTTATATTTCGAATTATTAACCACACTATTCA